>OW026452.1:74657777-74735277 GCA_932274525.1 Podabrus alpinus
TTTGTAGCGTTCCGCGCACTTGCCACTCGTTGGCTGGCAATTTGTTGCGTGAACTTAATAAGAGCAGACTTACCTATTGGTAGACTCAATCTCAGGGTTCGTCTTTTGCTTAAGAGTCACGACCAACAAAGAGCAACACAGACAAAGATGCAATTTCAAAATTCATATTTATTAAAAACACTTAAATCAAAAAAACATGAAACACCTTAAACTAAAATTGGAAATGTAACACTCAAATTTAAGACAAAACACAAACTTAAAATTATAATTAAATCTAATCCTAACCTTGTATTTTTTTTTATGGTGATCCGGCTGGGCGTATCGCACAACAGCAGACGCACATTCACTTTCTTCTTGATCAAGTATCTATCGCCTGGTCCAAATGGTAACCTGCAATGGCTAGGTCTCTGACCTGAGACAATTCCAGTCCAATTTCAATTCCAAAATCTTTCCCCGTAGGAAAAACGGAACCTAAGTCCGTGTAAAAATACTTTGTGAAAAACTTCGTCTTTGCGAAGTTTCCACTCACAATTAATCTTGGGCCTTCTAATTAAATGCGATTAAATGTTGATCGGATAATCAATATTTAATTATATGCTCGATGATGCATCACACCCCGAACTCCCGTTGATCACTTCAATTCCCAATTATTTAAACTTTCGGAAAGGAACTTTCAACACGTCCGTCCGTACGCTCTCAAATCAATAACTCCTTTTTTAATCTTTATCTTTTGAACGAGTTTAACTAACCGCCGTTTTTCTATGTGGACACTCACGTCCCAATCAAACTTGTTTATTTTTTAATCTCCACCGTTACTCTCCTCTTTCTTTGTTTTTATTTTTTTTTTTTTTAATCAACATTTCTAAAAACGTGCATGTCTTAAAAACATAACAACGAAACAATAAACAACAACTTAAAATTAACAATACAATACTATTTAACGATCTAAACAATACTACGCTAATTAAACTAAAATTTTGACATGTTGAAACCACATCTCGTCCGCGTCGATCGCTGTTGATCGCGGCTCTTAAGATATAGTGTGGACACAACAATATATAGCCATGTAATTACGAACCGGCATAATATTATGGGAAAATTAAATTTACAGCCTGCGTGTGAGAAAATTTCAGATACTTTGGATGAGGAAGCAAACGAAAATGAGGAAAGTTTGATATTCAAAATATCTTTGTCGTCGGAGCAGTGGTCGAATATTTATTTACCCGATAACTCTTATAAACGATCAGATAGGGATTGTAAAGCTAGGAATTATGAAATATTGAAACCCAACTATTGGACAGATGTAATTCATACTGAATTCTACAAGGAAACGAAATTGTCATGTTGTATAGCATATAAAGGTTGCAAAATTCATCCAGATGGTGTTAATTTTCTTCGAATAAGAGGTCAATGCAAGTCTTGTCATAGCCTATTAGAATGTACCATGGAAAATGCTCCAAAATTGGAATCCCTTGTGGTGATGGACTGCATATACGCTGGAGATTTCAGAAATTGTAGTGAACGAAGGAAGAGAATCATTTCGAAAAACGAACGTAACGATTTGGAGAAGAAATTGGTCGATGAGAATAAGGCACCTTCTTATATTTTGAATGAAATGGTACAAAAGCATACAAATTACGGTGATGCCCAACCTAGTAATTTACCGACCGCAAATGCCTTGCGATGTTTGAAATACAAATATTTAGCTAAGAATCGATTGAGTGGCGATCCTATTTTAGCTTTATCCAAGATGAAAGGAATGTCGCCTTTCAATGAATGCATTCGCGATATGGGAAACGATCGTTTATTTGTTCATTATTGGTCGCCAACTGAAATTGATATGTATAGAATATACACAAAACAAAACAAAATTCCTACGATAACTATCGATGCAACAGGTGGTGTGGTCCAAAAGGTAAACCTAATTACCGGAAGAACAACGTCCGCCATATTCTTGTATGAAATTGGAGTTATGGATCACATGAACCAAAGCCAATTTCCCGTCGCACATATGTTATCTGAAAAACACGATAATATGTCGATAGCTTGTTGGCTTTCTGAATGGCTGAAGAACGCTGTTGTACCGCCAAAAATTGTGGTAACCGACCAATCGCTGGCTTTGATGATGGCGACAACAAAAACTTTTACGCAATATTCCAAGCTGTCGAAATACATAAGTGTTTGCTCCGATTTAATAAAAAAGAAACCAAATGTTGAAGTACCTTTGTGTATGCTTCGAAACGACTTCAACCACGTGATGCATTTGTTTAGTGGTTGGCCAGAAATTAAGTCCGCCACAAAACGCATCAAAAATTTTTATTTACGGTCATTTGGTTTGCTGGTCGTTAGCACGAATTTTCAAGATATTAAGAAATTGTTGTATAATATATTCACGGTGGCTTTACACGAGGAAGATGGAAATAATGATGATGAAGGTCCTACAAGTTGTGAAACGGCAAAAAGATATTTAAAAGGAAGAATAGCAACTCACGAAACTACAAATGAAGTATGGGCATGTCAAAAGAACGATGAAAATGGTGGTATAATTGAAGAAATGGAATTGAATATAATTCAAGAAATGGAAAATAGTGATACTGAAGCTGAAGTAATGTCGGATATTTTCGAAGAAATTGAAGCTATTTATGACTCGTGTTTAATGGAATCAAAAACTACATCTAACAAAGGAGATCATGATAATATGCAGTACAACCCTGAAATTGCTAAGAAATTGTTAAAGTTTTGTAAACTGCTCCCGTGTTGGTCCGCCGTTATGATCCCCATTTTTGAATATGGAAATCTTACCGAAACCAGTTCGACATCCGAAAGTCTGTTTAATCAATTAAAAAATCGTATTTTTCAGCATAAAACGCTGCCAATAAGAATTGATGATTTTTTGGATATTCACATAAAAAATATTATTGGATCCACGATTCTTACCAGATCCAAATACAATACAATAGAAGATGATAAAACAGAAGGTAATACAACAGAAGGTAATATTAAAATAATAATAATAATAATCGAATAGGTAAATTGAACACTACTCATATAGTTTTAAAAAAAATTAACTGTGGTAGTGTTCAATTTACCTATTCGATATAGTACATAGATTAACCGTTCATTCTCTTAGTTATTTATTATTTAATAATAACAATCTTTAATTCTAATTTTTCCAAATACACTCGACGCTCGATAATTTGAACACTCGTTAATTTGAATCTCTCGATAATTTTGTAATAATTAATGGTAATTTGAAATTTTTCTCTGGTCCTTCTCTGGTCCCTTGAGTTTCAATTTATCGAGAGTCGACTGTACTTAAATATTTAGATAAATCGCAAGGTTCTAAGGTTAACAATTATGATTTTATTTTAGCAGTCTCGAAAAGAAAAATAAATGACGTTGTAGTCGAAGAAGAAGATGATGATCCGAATAATTTTGAACTGGGAACTGAAACCGCGTTTGAAAATTGGGGTGGTCTTGGTGACCAAACCACAAAAAAAGAAAAGGGAGCAAAAAGAAAGAAAGCCAATTATTTGGATAAAGATCCCACTGTTTTGATATACAACGATGAAAGCAAGACGAAGTCCTCAGTAATCGGATTACTCAGAAATGGAAATGTGTTAGGTTTAAAACCCATTCTGATTGGCAAAACGTATTTTACAGTAATCAACACATGCGGCTTCGACAGCATAATACATATCATGTGCTGCTCTTATGCTGAAAGCGAAAAATATGCAAAATTTGTAAATTCTCAAAAACCGTCACTTACATTGTACGAGCTGGTTGCACATGTTATGCGAGATGGAGTAAACGCGCAAACTTACAAGAAGCGTGCTTTAATTTTAGATAAAGTTTTTGGAGAAGCCAACAAGAAATATTTTCCGAATAATCACGTTGAACTAAACGCTGCATCCACATCTTACTATTTATTTAAAGAATTGTTCCATAATCAGCCCTCGATGACAGAGCATACGAAATGTCCTAATTGCAATAAGGAGGCGGTAGTTCCATACTCCACTTTAACGATAAATTTTCCTACAGAACATATTGGAATGCTTCAGAAAGCATTAGACTTGCGATTTAAAGAAAATGTTAATAATAATAGTCAATGTAATCACTGTCAACAATTTACCGAAAAAAACATCCTTTTTAGTTCCCACATATTTCTGGAAATATGCGGCAATTTAAAAACCAATTCGTCACTAGATTTTAATATTCCGCTACAACAAATTCCTCAGACAATTCAACTTGGCGAAAATACGTATTACCTCCGGGGAGCTATTAGCTTCCTGCCGCCTACTTTGCCAAATAATGTCAACGCTGTTGGGCATTACATTTGCTATTGTTGGCATGCGAGTTTGGGCCAGTGGGAACGTTACGATGATCTACAGCTATCATCTAAAACTGTAAGGCAGACTACAAAAGCAATGAACTGCCAATTTCTTGTATATAGTGTATAAAAATCAAAATATTTCCAATTTTTAATATATTTTAAAAATATTGTTTGTAATTTTATTAATAAAAATATTTTCTTTATAAACATAGTTTTGCGGTTTATTATATTATAGCTACACATATTTATATTTATTATTTGTTAAGTTTTGCACATTTGAAATCTATGCATTCACGCGCAACTTGCTCGGAGTTCACGGAAATCAAATATTTCGCGAATAACTTCGCGACCGTTGAAGCACAAACGTCGGGAATGGAAGCACAAACAGGCACTAACGAAGCACTAACGATTGACGCAAATTTTTTATTAAAAATTGATTTGGGGGGGGCTGCATGTCAGCAGCCCCTCCCACAAGATTTCGCGAATAACTTCGCGACCGTTGAGGCACAAACGTCGGGAATGGAAGCACAAACAGGCACTAACGAAGCACTAACGATTGACAGAAAATTTTTATTAAAAATCGATTTGGGGGGGGGCCATCGTGTCAACAGCCCCTCCCAACAAATTTCGCGAATAACTTCGCGACCGTTGAGGCACAAACGTCGGGAATGGAAGCACAAACAGGCACTAACGAAGCACTAACGATTGACACAAAAATTTTATTAAAAATCGATTTGGGGGGGGCCATCGTGTCAACAGCCCCTCCCAACAAATTTCGCGAATAACTTCGCGACCGTTGAGGCACAAACGTCGGGAATGGAAGCACAAACAGGCACTAACGAAGCACTAACGATTGACACAAAAATTTTACTAAAAATCGATTTGGGGGGGGCCAGTGACATGGACCTCGACTTGTAATGTTATGTATAACAATGATAAGCTCTTTGTGTGTACCAAGGTAGAGATTTTGACTGGTGAGTCACACTTCTTTTATATTTTTTATATATTTTTCGAACGCTAAGTAATGTTTTTCCTTGTAGTTTCTGCCTGAAGATGCGAGTAAATTTGCGAAACCGGTAGCAGAAGTATATTTTGTTTTATTCGCGGAGAAAGTACGAAAAAATCCTCTATCCTAACTGCAATGTTAGGTTTACATTTTAGGTTTACACCGAATTACAGTGTTCAACAAGTATTTAACTAAACTCACCATTGGTGCAGTATTTCAACTTTTGTTGAAAAATAATTGACCAACACTTTATTGAGGACTTGCTTGAAATGTAAAATGAAATATATGTAAAATGAACCTAGAGAATGTAATATTTTCTAATATATGCAGTTATGGTGCAGAAGTGTGGTGTTTCTGTGAAGAAGAGATTTTATTTCCCAAAAGGAACTGTAAAATTATCAAGTGCGAACTATAGGATTCTTTGGAAGAGAAGTACGTCAACTTTAACTAACCAAACCAATGAAAGCGATGACGTTACAAATTTTGGGAGCTATTTTTCAGAAGGCGATTCCGATTCACATTATTTGAATTTTTCGCCAGACGATGCAGATCTGGAATTAGACGACAGTGCTTCATAAGAAATTACTACGAAGCCAGTTCTATTTAACCAAGATTGTTACCTTAAACATAACAATTGTGAAGACAAATCCCCATATCCTATACTCCTCGCCGTATCATGGGAACCTCGGAAATATCCAGTAAAAACGACTTGGAATAAATATTATAGGTTTTTGATAGCTTTCATAGTTATCTTTACTTTGATAGTATGCTTTCCGAGATATTTTATCGCACTATTTTTGAAGTCGTTGCTGACGCAATTGTTGGAAGCTTTTTGCTGATCAATTGTTGGTCAAATGCCAATTAATTTATCTGTAACTCTAATTTTTACCTGATTAATCTCTGTAAATCTCCAAGACTTACAAGCATACGTAAGTATTTGTTTAATTACAAAAAATAACAGAAACAGAGAAACTGTTCTTTATTTTTCTTAGTTTGTCAAAAGTTGGTCAATGAATTTTTGTGCTTAACATCTGTTATTCCGTCACACTTTCAATAATGAATCATTATACATAAAATAAAATTAAGCGTATATTATGAGGGTGACGTTGGGGGATTTATCCCCATGAGGAATATATATTTTTATATTGGTAATGAATTAATATTATCTAAGTTACATTAAATATCTACAGTTATTATTATTAAATAAAAAGATACAACGTTAAAATGGACGCTAGAGCGAAAAATGAACCAAATTTTCAGGATTCAGTAGCTATTAAGATTGAAGACGATTCAATGGAAAAATAAAACTTTTTATTTTGTAATTTTGGTCCAACGAAAAAAAAATTGATTGCAAGTATTGCAAACTTATATGCGATTCGAAGACTGCATTGGAAAGTCATATGGAAACACATACTATCAAGAAGAAGCCATTCTGTTGTGAAAAATGTAATTTTAGGTGCTCTAGCAAAGGTTATATGAAACTTCATGCGAAAAAACACGGCAGTTCGTTCCAGGATGGTAAATGTATTCGGCACGGGAACGAGGATTCAACAACAAATCGCAAACAAAGAAAGGTGAAAACACGCTATGTTTGGTATTCCCCTAAAGGATTATTAACACCTCGATTTAAAGATATTAAAATTGGAAAGTTAAGGGAGCGCAAAATAATAGATAATGTAACAAGTTCTAATTTGCAACGCAGAACTGATTCAAAACTTCACTTGCGTAAATACACATCTAAAAAAATTGCTGGAATCGAGAATAGAAAAAAATGAAGAAGTAGAAAAAATTGCAGAGTTTAAAGTTGATGATCTGAAAATTATAAGAAATGTTGATGATCTACGAAGTCGCTTTGGAATAGACGAAAGTGGAAAAGAATTCAAAATTATTATATATCGAAATATGAGCGATGGAAGATTGCTGTGCCACCTGTTAACAGAAAGGACAATCGAAAAAGAAAGGAAAGCTTCCGTTTTTAGTTGTAAAAGTATTGATGAATATGAATCAATAAGACAAGTGACTACGAGTAACAAGCATAGCGTAATTAAACCACTTAAATTCAAAGAATGCAACTTTAGCTGTAGAAACAAGTTTGTTTTACGACGCCATGAACTGAAGCAGCACGTAACTGAAAAACCATTGCCTAACTTGTAATTTTAAGAGTGCAAGCAGCGGTGGTTTGAAGCGTCACGTAGTACGCAAACACTGCAGTAGTTAACCAATTTATTGTGTCATACCCTGTATATTCTTTTAAATATAATTCGAACAGGATTGCGGATATCTATCTAGATATAACTGCGGTTATCGTATAATAATCGTTTGCTATGAACTTACAAATCTATTTATAGAAACAATGTACAATAATACTAACCACGATTACTTTCCGAGAACGACGATGGACCTATGACCCGGATTTGAATCTTTTAAATTTTACAGTCCTAGCATCTACTCGTACTTGGAAGAACCGACGATAAATCGAAAAAACTCATCGGCTGTCAGTTTTATTTCCGAAATAACAGAACGAAATAATGTAAATAAGCACATCAAAGATAAGAATAACGTGATCATCATTTTAGAGACTATTACACGAGGTGATAGAACCATTATCGAACAGCTCGAAGCCGACAATGGAATGTCCACAATCAGCAACTTCCATTCCTTAAGAAAACAAAACTCGATATCTATACGGATTTTGCTTCCTAGATTATTTCCATGCGAAATAGATGCCAGCGTACCTGAAGAAACAAAAATTAAACAGATGGAAGTGGGGTGGAGCCTTTCCTAAAATGCGTCAAATGGATTAACAGTTTTCCGGAAAACCGCTGCAAATGGCATCACCAAAAATTTCTTTCAAGGCTTAAATAAAACTCAAGTTCCAGCTCTAGAGATCTTCGCAGATGTTTCGAAGACCTTTAAGATTTTAGGTTCAAACGTTACGATGATATCCAATTTTTCGGAAAATCCCAATAATTCAGTGATGCAAGGTTTAATTAATAATTTAAATAAAATATGGTTGGGTCCGGATGTGCGTGAAGTTTTTCCCCTTTTTCGAAAACCAAAAAAATTTTTTTTGTATTGTGTTGTATTCATTTGTATTAGATTGTATTGACAAAATTTTTTTTTATTTTGCGAAGCATTAAAATAAATATCGCGGGAAACCGTTATTTGGGCTGGCCCCCCCTTTTCAAAAATTCAAATTTTTTTGGGTTGTATTTTGTTGTATTCATTTGTATTGGATTGTATCGTAAAAAATAAAAGTCGGAAGTTTAACCTTAACCGCGTAAATCGCGAAACAAAATTTAGCGCTGGCCCCCCCCTTTTCAAATATTCAAATTTTTTTTGGTTGTATTTTGTTGTATTCATTTGTATTGGATTGTATCGTAAAAAATAAAAGTCGGAAGTTTAACGTTAATCGCGTAAATCGCGGAACAAAATTTAGCGCTAGCCGACTGGTTGACAAGCCCAAAATTTCTTATATAAAATGTAAGGTATTGCATTGTATTGTATGTGTAGTGACCGGGAATTATCCGTATCATCGGATTATCAGATAAAAAAATACTATATAAGTGAAACTTTTATTTCTAATAAACAACTCACTTAAAATAAAATAATAACTAAATATGGTAGAAATAAAATCGTTAACTTGGAACAAATCTGAACAATTGCGATATATTTATACTAGTTTAGGATTTATTAGTAAACTGTTGGTATGTAAGTTACAATGTGACTAATAGATGGTGCGACATATTTATGTATCTGGTTATCTTTATACCAATGCTGGATATAAGGACACCTGGGTTGTACTTTTAATCACTCAAGTACGAGTCCACAACCAGGTTAGTGATGTTATCCATTCTTTGTTTTATTAAGTTGTATTGCCAATGTGCTCTTATTAAATTGTTTATGTTGTGATTGTTGTATTTATTCTCTTGTCTACTGCCAACCTTCCCAATAGGTTATGGGCCCAGTAACAAATAAGAGAATAAAGTTGTTTTTCGTTTGATTTAAATTTGTGCAAATTATTGCATCCAAAATTTTGTAAATAAAAAATTATGGAGACGCAATTAGCAAATTTGCAACAATATTCCAAATAGGAACGTGGTAGTAGAAGATACAGTGCATTAAAACGTAAATGTTGGACGGACGAAATTTTTCAAATATTATGTGAAAAAACAAAGTTACCATGTGCCATTGCCTTTAAACATTGTGATGTGTCTGAAACAGGATACTTCGTAACTGCCAAAGGACGTTGTGAAGAATGTGGTGGTGTCTTTCTTGGACATATAATAAACAAACCTCCAGATCTAAATTCTCCGGCAATTATGGAATGTTCTATGAAAGAGTGTGATTTTTCTTTAAAGCATATAAAGAAACGACAACTGAAAGGAGAACGAAGGACCAAAATTTCTAAAGTGATGGTTGAAAGCAGTTTACAACCATGCCTGTGGCGTCGAAAGGCAGCTGATGAACTAATGGAATTGGGTGATCTGGAACCACCCCATTTGCCTAAACTTCAAACACTACGGAAAGCCAAACAAGAACAGAAAGATCAGCTGTTGAATTTAGTTAAAGGTTTAGACCCCATTCAAACTATTGTCCATTTGAAATACGAACGACATGTTGGAGAAATTCACGGCATTGGATTGGACCCACTTTTTGTGCATTATTGGACATTGGCACAAATGGCAACCTACATTTTGCATTCTGATGTAATTTATATAGATGCAACAGGTTCATTGGTTAAAAAATTGAAGAAAGCTAATTCTGCATTATCGGCTCACATATATTTGTACCAAATCGTTTGCAAAACCACAACAGCAAAAATGCCTGTTTTTCAAATGCTAAGTGCCGTACAAAATACCAATTCTATCCAGTACTGGCTTTTTGAAATTGTTCGAATAGGTTGCATGCACAAATCAAATTTCCCAATGCCACGAGAAGTAGTTTGCGATTTTGATAAAGCGTTAATGGGTGCGGTGGCGAGAGTCTTTGGGCAATGTAGGGATCTTCGAGATTATTTATCCAAGTGTTATTTGGCGATTATAAATAGTGATAAAAATTTCCCCGGCTGTTATTTAAGATTGGACATATCCCATTACGTTGCTTTTATAGCTAGGTGGAAAACATTGGGGTCGTTGAACCCTCATGTAAAAAAGTTTTATATTATTTTTATGTGTTTACTAACTAAAGTTACCACATTCAGTATTTTTCAGAAATTAATTAAATCGGCCATTATTCTTAGTACTAGCGAAACATCTGGATACACTGAGGACGGGCAAATTTCCTTGGCCGAAGATGCGCGTGTTTATATTTGCGAGAAAATTAAAGGCAATGAAGATTACAATATCATTGATAATATACAAAGCGATGACGAGAAACAAGAAGAAGACCAGGAAGAGGATGAATTATCAAAACAGGATACACATGGGAATGAAAAGCTTATTGATTTTTGGGCTAATAATTTTTATTTACAATGTGTCCATGAAGCAAACTCAGCAATTACTGGCGTTACCATTAATGCATATTACTGCCCAGTAATCCGATAATAATCCGATGATACGGATCATCGGATATAACATAATTCCCGGTCACTACACATACAATACAATGCAATACCTTACATTTTATATAAGAAATTTTGGGCTTGTCAACCAGTCGGCTAGCGCTAAATTTTGTTCCGCGATTTACGCGATTAACGTTAAACTTCCGACTTTTATTTTTTACGATACAATCCAATACAAATGAATACAACAAAATACAACCAAAAAAAATTTGAATATTTGAAAAGGGGGGGCCAGCGCTAAATTTTGTTTCGCGATTTACGCGGTTAAGGTTAAACTTCCGACTTTTATTTTTTACGATACAATCCAATACAAATGAATACAACAAAATACAACCCAAAAAAATTTGAATTTTTGAAAAGGGGGGGCCAGCGCTAAATTTTGTTTCGCGATTTACGCGGTTAAGGTTAAACTTACGACTTTTATTTTTTACGATACAATCCAATACAAATGAATACAACAAAATACAACCCAAAAAAATTTGAATTTTTGAAAAGGGGGGGAAAAAAACCCAAATAACGGTTTTTCGCGATATTTATTTTAATGCTTCGCAAAATAAAAAAAAATTTTGTCAATACAATCTAATACAAATGAATACAACACAATACAAAAAAAATTTTTTTGGTTTTCGAAAAAGGGGGGCTAACTTCACGCACATTGGGTTCGGAGAAAATGATTTATGATGGATTCAGTAAAAAGTGTCGTAGCAATGTTGTGCTGATAGGTGATTGTGTTTTTTGTTGTTGGAGTCACGTTATAGAGTACGGTTTCCCATGGTTCTGAAATTTGCGGAAGAGATCATGGAAGAAATCATGGAAGAGATCAGATTGAATATTTGGAAAGAAATTTACAAACTAGTGATCCAGTTTTTTTTATGAATGAATTTGATATTGAACTTAATTAATGTTAAATTAAAATAAAATAATAAACATTAAATAAATGTATCTAACAAAAGTGACGGTGGTCATGCCATGATCATGCTACCGAAAATGTATTTTGTGTTTGTGATTGTGTTATCATTTTTACTATTATCAGAAGTTTGATAATTTGTGTGACAGCTCTTGGCAATTATGCAATAATTTTTAAACTGCGTTTTATTATTTTTAAAATTTATTTTACAACATACGATTTTTCACAAATTTCACAATGTCAAACAGTAATAGATACGTTGCGGTTTTAACCAACGAAGAGATTAATGTTGAATTACTCTTTCGTATGGACTCCGCCGACATCCCGGAGCACAAATCGACTCGCAGAGCTAATTTGAAAAAGTGTCTGCGCGACGAAGCCTTTACCTCCCGTTTATCAATACATAATATCCTCCCTCAGATGTAAATCTTGACTTGAATATCTGCAAACAAGCTTTATCCAATATTACTACTCAAATCGATAACCTCGAAAAAAAACTTGATTCCACCCTAGTAGAGACCGTCACTAAAAGGTTAGCACATTATAGATAACAATAGGTTAGATATTATGGAGGGAGACCTTCTAGAGACCGCTAAAACATTGCGATCACTGGTCGAAAATTTTATGAAATTTAGTGAAGACAATGAAGATGACGAAGTCTTGCGTCCAAAATCTAACAATCCGTCAGGGGTAGAAGATTGTGACTCTCCTGGATATGCGTCTTTTAGACAGTCCTCACTAATCCCAACTGTTGAATTGGCTGAGGTATTAAAAAGCGTATTATCCACAAAAAAACAATGACCACGTCGCGATTCATAAATGGAACCTTACATTTAATGGTACGGGGGGGATTCCAAGAGGTTTTTAATTTTATAGAAAGAAAGGCGGAGTTTTCCAGAACTTTCCAGGGGTTAGTTCACAAGAACTTTTCAACAAAGCTGTTGAATGTTTCTCGGGCGAGGCATTAATTTGGTATCGTACATTAGGTTCAAACATCACAACCTGGGAGTTGATAATTGACGCGTTGAAGGCACGGTTCCTTTCTGTTGATTTCAGTAGGGTTTATTTATCTGAAATAAACGTTTGCAAGCAGGATTCTGGCGAGTCTGTCAGCAGCTACATAGAGTCTATGAATTTGTCCAAAAGGGCATTTGTTTCCTTGTTTTTGACCGTCTCTTGCCATACTTAATTTATGCTGACTTCTGAGTTCACACAAATACCTAATAATGTCGGCAATAAAACAATAACAATCCTTCCCGCCCTAAAGGAGCACAGTGGCACGTGTCTTTCTGTCCAAAATCGGAAACAACTATCCAAAAATAGTTACAAAAAAAATAATTTTAAGTACCTAAATCGGTAAATTAATATACAGTAAACTTTAAATTTTGTGCCAAACTCGGTACTGCAAATGAAATTCTAAACTATAGGAGGCTGCAAAAATTGGAGTGTCAAGGGGGGGTTATAGAACCAGCAACCGGTGAGCAGGCGGTGAAATATTAAAAAATATTTTATGATACCGCTTTACTTTTCTGCTCCCCCCACAAACCACTCTGGTTAAAATAATAAAAATATAATTTATTCGTCTGAGGTATTGTGATCACGGTGTATAAAAAAATATTTTTTTTCAAGATTGGTATGTTAAATAATTTGAGAATAGTAGATATGCCAATGTATACCCCTATCAATCACTACTACAAAATTTTCCATTACAATTTGAACATGAAGGTTCCTAAATATGTTGTTGTATTATTTATGCTATACAAAAATGTGAGAACCAAATTCGAAATTTTCTTTCCAATAAATAAACTTAAGACTCACACCCCTATTCACGAACTCCCGTTTTCGATCGAACGAATCGTTAAGTTTTCGATCGTTCGAAAAGAGTGAAAATTCATATTCAGTAACTTACAAATCGAGACATTATCGTTCGCTCATAGAGAGGTAATGGAATCATTAATAACCAAACTGAAAGTCCATAAAACTTTCTCATAAAATTATAAGTTCCTCTAAAAATTATATCATTCTGCTTTGATTTGCAGCAGATACATACTTTACCAAAGACGCCCATACAAGACGCCTTGTATTTGCTCCAAATTAGTGTTTACACGTTCTGCTGTGTTGGTGTAAATTCCAAACGCCTATTTTTTAACCTGGACTGAAAACCAGGCAAATCGTAGATCAACAGAAATTGGCTTGGCTTTGTTGACATAGTGTAGATCTCTGAATTTGGAAATATTGAAGTTCTAAGGTTATTTTGTGATGGCTGTGACGGCCAAAACAAGAACGCTCACATTGTTCTTCTTACACTATGGCTTAGAACTGAAGCTCCAGCTACTGTCACTGATCTGATTTTGCATTTGTCTGTCAGAAGTCACTCCTATTTAACACCGCGTGTTTGGGCGTGCGGAAAAAAAATTGAAAAACATAACGTCATTGTTAGCGCTGAAGAGTATAACGGATTTTATGAACAAGTTCGGAAATTAGGTACAGATAAAATTTGCAGAGGTATAGTTTCTGGAATAGAGGATATAAAAAGAATCCACTTTAAGAAATTTATTTCAAAAATGGAATAACTGTAAAGGTTAGAGAAAGTCCTTTTTTTAAATTTGACGACAATCAACCTTACGTTTCTATTATTAAAAAAGGTCGCGATGAAAAAACTGCACTTTAAACATTCTAGCCCTTATAAATTCCATATCTTCCGAAAAGAAGAATAATGTAAAATCTCTATTAGAAAAGCAATTTAATCATGACGATATTCAGTGGCAAAATCTTACAGAACTGAGTTTTATAAGAAAACTTTATTTGAGGAAAATCCTACAGTCCAAGGAGAAGAAGATGCACACGATGGAACTGAAGTTACCTGTGACTGCTTGGAAGACGACCATGCCCATACATATCTAAATTTTCTAAATATTGCATGCATTATTATTCCGTTTTTTTTAAATACAAGTTTATCAAAATTATAATACCTTTTATAACAATAAAATCTGGTCAGTTTCCTCTCATGTTCAAACAAACCCATACAAGTCATCTGCGTTTACGCAAAACCAGACATGTCCAATTTTTTATTCATGTTTTCTCTATAAATATTAAAACAGTGCCAAAATTGTCAATTAATGTTCCAACTTGTCATCGAGATTGCAACATTTTAACTTAGTAGCCTTACGAGATAACAGTTTTTCGCGATTTTCTCAAATCTACTTTATGTGGACATGTCTGCTTTTGAATGAACGCTCCTCAAATACAGATGATGGTAAAAAAGTGCGTCGGCTGAAAAAATTTGCGTACCAATCAATTGGTGAATAAAGGGTAATTTTAACACAGTATAATATCAAACCGAGAAGAAAAATAGAAGTGATAGTAACAATATTTCCTAAAGTTGAGGATCAAAAAATGTAATCAAATTCGATAATGGCTATAACATACATTAAAATATGCTGATAGAATTAATCACCTTATCGCAAAACTTTTAGTTAAATTATTGGAAAAATTTCGCTTTCTAGCAAATATGCATTTTAAATAAATATTATACACAATTACTTTTATACAAGGCATCAAATAAGAAAGTATCAGAACTTACCCACTTGTGTTGAACCCAACTAATTTGGTCGTATGAAACTTCCGCAGTCTTTCCATTGCACTTTTAGTCACAAATAAAACACCAAACAGTTGAAGGCAGTAGAATTATAATATTCAAGCATGTTAAGACTTTCCAGATGGGCAATACTGCTTCGATTATTCGCCTGATCCATATTTCTAATCAGGAACGCAATAACAGCCTTTGCATTCATTTTGAAACATGTTCCACACTAAAACACTTCATATACGCGCACGAAGGTCGACATACTATTATGTTAGATGCTGATAGCAAACATGTGCATCAAATACAAATAACTGCACATTTTGGAAAACATATAACATCACAAACCTTTTTTTTCGAAATACGTATACTTTTGTAGAAATTCCAAAACTATTTCAGCAATATTATTCACGTTCAATCTTTATATTTAATTTTACCAAAACAGGTGATAATTTTTGCGCCCGATGTAATAACACACTACATGTCCAATTCTCCGCAGTACTGACGATACTAGCGCCTCTAACATGTTAGAAGGTCAATACTAACGCGCGAGCGCTTCTATATAAATATACTATTTAACCGGATTAACGGCATTTTACCACCTCACCTCTAGTTGGCAGCAAAAAGGTTGATTTAGTAGAAAACTGATATAATCCTATATAGGACAGGCTTTGTATCATTTTAATATTAAAAAGATAAAAAGCCTGTCCAAGAAAACCAATATTACAAGTGTTCTCCGATAGATTTAGAGTCTTCTTCTTCTAGTGCCTATCCGTTCTGAATGGTGTCGATCATCATAGCAATGGGGCAAAGTAACGCTGCCCCCCCCCCCCCAGTTGTTATTTTTTTACTCAAAAAGCTAGCTCCAGATTGTACATCGATACATCCTCGATGTATGGGATAAGTTGTGCAATGCTAAGAAATAGAAGATTTGAAATCATTGTTGGACGCTATTTTTACCGTTGCTTATTCCGATACAGAAGGACACTACGATAGGAACTCCATAATTTGCGAAGTTAATAAGCAATGGCTTATTCAACGAATATCTACAGGAACGGTTGAAGTTAACGAGATTATAGATACGGCACATAATGACTACGACATTATTTACGATATCCCAACAAACCACGTAAATGAATTAGTTAAGAACGATTTGCCAAGAGTATCGATAATAAACGAGAGTTCAAAACCCAATAATACCATGATGCCTGATAATCGATGTGCTTCTTGTCAATTGTGTAATGTATTATTACATAAAAACGACAACTGCACCGTTTTATATGAAAACGAAATATATTTGTAAAGAATGCTATAGTAGGGGTACCAAAAATCAAATATTATCCGAGAACGTCGCTGAAGAATCTTGGATGGGAAAGAACGTCCCCCCGCCCCCCAAGGAGATACTTCAAAAATCTTACTTGGAACCGCAATCTGAAATGGCCATCGTTGATTGGACACGGAAGAAAAATGTTTCTACAATAGGGCGTTTACGAAATGGAACCATAGTCCACATCAATCCTTTAAAAATTTTGAAGCAGTTGATAACTTTACGAAACACCTGTGGTTTGGATTCTCTAACTCAGATTTTTTGTATTGGTTATTGTAATTTTTCGGCTGTAAAAGAATACATTAACTCCATTAAAGAAGCGTTTGGTTTTGCAAAGTTGGTGGAAAAAGTTGTAAGTAAAGGTATTAACAGTTATACATACAAAATTCGAGCTGAACTATTGTACCAATACTTTCCTAAACATGCATTGCCCGAAAACTTAATCGAAATTCATTGTGAAGATACATCACCAATATTGCTGAAAAAAGTTTTGAAAATATAAATTTGGGAATTCAAAAGGAGTTCAAATATCTCGGAATAGAAATATCGAGCGCAAGAGACATATTCCGTGAGGTGCAACAACAGGCAACATAGGGAGCAGTAATGTCGGGGTGTCTTCGTGACGTGTTCTGGCGAAATAAATATATGTCCATAAAGAGCAAGATTAGTATTTATAAAGCAGCGGTAAGACCTGTGATAACATACGCAGCTGAGACAAGAGCGGAAACATCAAAAACAAAGCAAAAGATGAGAACAACCGAAATGAGAACGCTCAGAACAATAACTGGCAGAACACTCCTAGACAGGGTTCCGAGTCGAGAGATCCGACAACAATGCGACATACAAGATGTCGTAAAATTCACAAAGACCCGCCGCAAGGAATGGAATGCACATATAGATAGAATGGGAAACGAACGCCTCCCAAAAATAGTAAGAGATGGTAGACCCACCGGAAGAAGACCCCGCGGTAGACCGCCAAAAAGATGGGCGGAAAGTTGGGTGTCATCGTCAATTGAATCACCACCAAGATGAGGTCGCAATTGGAAAGCAGGCAATGCCTAATTAAAGAATAAGAAGAAGAAAAGGAGGAATGCGAAAATTGCAAAAATACCGTACAAAGTGAGTTAAAGTGGATATCCGTTGATATGAATGCCGTTAAGGAGTTGGAGAAGAAATTTAAGGAGTGCAGTTACTAATTTAACATTAGAATTAAAAACAACTTTAGAAAAAATTCTTCAGAATTTGCCAATATATGGTGATATGTATGTTCTCCGTGGTATTATTGCATTTCAGGGATCTACATACACAGCCGATTCCAAATTTTATGGGGCACTTTGTAACCTATGGAAAACGTCATAATAGCAAATGGGAGATGTATAATGATTTGTTAAGTGGATGGTTCACCTAGTCACGGCGTTAGGTGTCACTTCCTTGTGTATAGTCTTTAATACACTGTGCAGTATCTGTTGTCATGGTTTTATGTTACTTTGTTTTGATTTTTCTTTTAAATATAATCAATAATAAAAAATATATAATAAATACTTTTTTTAATTACAGATATATGAAATTTACGAGAACTCCGAGCAAATTGCGCTTCGGACTTCGTTCCAATTTCAGATGGAATGTACTACTTACCTGTGCTACCAACTTCTCAAACTGCATAAAGTACGTTTCACACATTCATTAATAAATTGGTTTCTATGTTTCAAGCAGCCAGATATTGGTCAGGCCCGGCTTTTGTATAATTTCTATCTTTGTTGATCAGCATCTCCGGATACTGATCAGGGTCGGCTCTTGTATGATTTTCATTGTTTCTAACATAATATAATTTACAAATAATCCCTCCCCGTGTATGCCCTGAGTATGCATATGAGTTTGAGATGGTACCAACCATACATATTATTTAACTTTGCTATATAGTAAGTGTTACTTCTATAATAATACGCACATTTATTCAACAAAATTAGAATATCACAATAGCTGCACCCCAACATACATTTTAGCTGTAAAATGGCTATTTAGCAGCAAAAGCATACTATAAGCTCGTTAATAGCGTATTTACAGCTAAAATGTTTGTTGGGCACAAATACTCGCTGTAATACCCCCGGAAAATCAAAAGGTGAAGAAAACGAACCAACTAAAATTTCTTAGAAATATGCTAGAATAAATGATGAATAAAGACTTTACAACGGAATTTTTGTCTTTCGTACAGAATGACAATGTTAAACTCCCAATGGATTTAAAAACGGTTCAGTTACGACTGAAGAATAATTTTTATATACGTGGAAGAGATTGCATCAAAGATATTCATCTGATATTTTCAAATGGCTGCATACATTATGATCCCGAAGCAGTCACGTTAATAACGTGAAGACATTAGAAAATTTTTTCTATGAAAAGTTGGACGATTTACCAAAAGCAGAATGTAAACTGGCCGTTATACTCGATAAAGGTAAGAGAAATAAATATAATATCTGGGTTGATCGTAAATTGTTAAATATGCATTTTTAGATTCAAAATCTGCTAAGGTAGCAAAGCAGGAAAAGGAGAGATCCAGAAGCCAAATGTAAAAAATTAGATAAATCTAGAATTTTAAATTCAAAATATACCAAAGTTACGAAAGAAACAAAGAAAATGGTATACCTCAGGGTGGAAGGGGTAAAATGTCGCCGTAAAAAAGGAAAAAAATTGTTTAAATTACAAAAACAAACAACAAATCGTGAAAGAAGTAAGTTAAAATAAAATAATATTTTCAAATGTTTTTCAATTCTCAAATATTTCAATATGCCATAATTGGTTGTTTCAATAGTAAGGTATAGGGTAAGTCTGTATCTATAAAATATAATACACCTATGGGGAAAAAACGGATATAGTTTACTTCTAACCAATCAGAACATTTAGTTTTTAAAATAGTTTGCACTCCATGCAAATGGCATTACCTTATCACCTTAGTGTTCGTCTAATATCACTTTCGTCGCAACTATTGTACACTGTTGAATCAAAGTTAAAAAAAAACTGTTTTATGATGTAAATTTACATGGTAAAACTATTGAAAATTATAACACGTCAAAGAATTGCCAGTAAATTTAGATGATAAAATACTTGTATTTAATTTTTAAGAGCTCATATGTTTTAACCCTTACAGACCCTGCACTTACAATTGTGAGCATTTTCAAACTTCATTTGCAACCTTATGTTAAGTATTAATAGGTCTGTAAGGGTTAACCACGTAGTTTTTGTACGTTTTTAGTTTTATGATTATGTAAGTTACTACATTTTTTTATATTTTCAGAACATTCAAAAATTGATCACATTCCAAAATTTCAAGATGTCACGAATGAAAGCAATGCAGATTTAACTAGATTTAATTTCTTGGATAATTTAAAACTTTACGACAGTCTTGTTAAAATAACAGCATTGCAAGAAATTTTTTTGGAGTATTCAGCGATTAAAACCAAAAGATGTATATAGTACCTCAGTACATACCATTACAACACCCATAAAATCAAACCTCAAAAAAGCGCTATAACAGAAAAATGAAAAGTCTGTATTATCTTCTGGGCCAATCAATGTACAAGATAAGCCTCCAGTTTCAAAACCGAAAGAAAAACCTACAAGAAGCCATAGTTTACCTAACATAAATTTGGAAAAATTTAAATAGGAAAAGGTTAAAAATAAACCTAGCGAGTTGGAAATTTTGTTGAAATCGGAAAGATTTTGTCCCCCACCGACGAAATCCAACGTAACTGAAGAAAATAGAAAGTTGAGGGAAATTGCTAGCGAAACTAGGAAAAGATCAGCTGGCAAAATATATTTATTATATGCTGCAGATATCACGCGAGATTTTGATATAAAAAACGGTTTATACGAGCTACTATACAAATGTTAAATTGAATTTGAAAAATTACCACAGTGACCGAAAATCTTTCCGATTTGTTGATTTGCTTCAGTATGAAGTCTAAACTAAATATCTATAGTTTAAAACGGAAAAATCATCTCGACAGATTGGATCAAACTAGAGGAACAAGATGTTAGAGTGACATAGCGGACCAATAGTGTATGTGATGATGTTAATAATTTAGCAAGATTGTATGCTGAAAAATATGTATTTTTCTACAAATAGAAAAATATTTGTGACTAATTTGTGGGCCGCTACAATTAATGTCTTCAAATTTTTATCGATCTACCTGGGTCAGGTGCAAGTTAGGGAGTTGAATATAATATTATCGAGTTTTTAATATTTTAATAAAAATATCTGATGTAATATGAAACAATATCTGTCCTCACTATCTCTAATGAGAAGGTAGCTCGGAACAGATAATGTCAGGCAGAAAATAAATTCTACTTTTATTTGCGTGGGGCACTGATGGTAGGTATAAGCCAGCTCGTTATAGCGGCGGCAAGGCCGTGGGTAGTGTCAAATGAACGCCCCGAAGAAAATCAAGGAAACAGCTTTGCTAACACCACAAAATAAAATCAGCAATAAGATGTGCAGTGCCGGAAGGCGATGACATAAGCGATGTCGGATGGAAAATTGCGTTAGCCGACCAGAACTAGTACAGTGGCAACAACATGGCCACCAGGAACCACTCCCCCAAAATCCATCAACGGAACGTTCGAGTGGTCATTAAAAAATCCCACAAACGGTGGAACCACAATCGAACTTCCAACAATAAAATCAAGCGGAAGCGACCCCGATGAAATGCAACACCCTATACGTTGGTCACACATTGCTGTCTTCTTAAAAAAAAACATATAACCGAAAATAAACATAAAAAAAATGTTCAACATAGAATTTCAAATACAAGATTTGAACCTATATTGAACGCGTAGGAATTCCTATGCCAATGCATTTGACCAACGCTGTTCGTTGTTACCTAGAGAAAATAATGCACAGTTCAAACTTAATTAAATAAAACATAATACAGTCGACTCTCGACAATTTGAACACTCGTTAATTTGAATCTCTCGATAATTTGGTAATAATTAATGGTAATTTGAAATTTTTCTCTGGTCCTTCTCTGGTCCCTTGAGTTTCAATTTATCGAGAGTCGACTGTAATACAATTAATGATTAATTAGTTTTCAAACATAAAACTCAAACACAAGCATTATAATCCACGTCTGCGAACGTACGATTAGATAACCTCTAATCACGTAGAGCAGAAAAGCAAAACCTGCGACTTAAGGATAATTGTGGCCAAAAACGTTCCAATCAAAACTGCAAGGCAAAAGAAAACCTAAATAATAAAACACAAAAAAATACGAGAATCAGCCAAGGGTGAATTCAAACAAAGCGAACTCCAGGTGGACGGAGCAAAACTTGTCCTAGTCGATCAAGGCATACCACTGTGGAACAATCAACCAAATAACATAAATGTTATTTACCACTCCGAACGGGTTACCAAAAACAAGCATTACGGTCGGACCACGCCACACAGTGGGGTTCCGTCAACGGACCGCAACAACCCAGGGCTGCCCCGAACGTACTCAAAATCCATGATTATCCCACAAAACACACACAAATGGACATTGGTGTGTGAAGAATTCACACCCGCCTGCTTGCTTCAAAAATTCACACAAGAGCGTGTTGCTCGTTCAATGGTTCACCCAAGACTCTCCTTTGCGCAGTATGAACAATCCCCACAACGGCGCGGATAGAATGCGCCTTTAAAGAACAAATGATATATAGGGTTGAACGTAAGTGATGGATTGCAAAAATCCGTCACAAATAACACAAAACTATTCCGTGTACTAGGTTCCATTATCTTTCCGGTTTTCCTGTGCAAACGAGTGGAAAGATACAAGTCGACAACAAATTGCTATCACGGAATTGTGAAGCACTGTCAACTTTCCCGTCAAACTTCATTTTCTAATTTAGTGTATTTTTATTTATTTCGCTGATCTAACCTCATAAGCGCATAATTCGTCATGAGTGTTTGGCATCTTCTCCCACATTTATACAGGTAGCTAACGAAGCACCTGTGACCCCGTCAGGGATCAATACCCCCATTCCCTTCGTCCTCCAGATTCATTTTTTTACTTCTGTAAGTTTTTGGACTATGAAGAAAAGGCGAGTATATATACGCAAAACATCTGTTTATCATATTCGAACCTCATCCATCTGAGATCACGTGTAACGGTTTCAAATTTTCCGCTAAAATTTTGTTGCTGACAATTATTTTTTGCGGAAGGGGGAATTTCTTCCCACGTATACTTGGGTAGCAATTTTCTTTTAATATTGCTTTCCTCGAGTTAAATTGTAGGGGCATCGAGGTCAGAGGTGCTACAGTGGCTGAAAAGCGACAGTTGCTGCGGGAGGCCATTCCTAAGAATGTGCCAACCCTTCGCTTCCAGAGTGCTTTGAGCATCGAATTGGGTATATCAGAGGCCAAGTTAACAGATTTGGCTAAGCAGATCGCAGTGTTCGATCAGTCAAATAGCAAGAATGAGGAGGTACGTATTAAAGCACGTCTCTTAAACGTGCAGCGGTGTTTGGCTAACAATGGCTCTGCGGAGTCCCAGACAGAAGTGGGTCATCTTTTCACCATAGCTGCCAAGTTACTGATTAACCTTAGCCTAGAATATAACATCGCCAATTTTTATGTCGCTCCGGATGACGATTAAATATCGCTTAATGATTCTTTTCTCAGTGCTCCCAATTCTCCTGAGAGGGAGTTGAATAGTTCGTTCCTTAACTTTTCTGTACACAGCGTAACTTTTACACCACCATTTCTCAGGGTGACAGACCCGGTATCATCGACAGGCTCTCCTAATCAATTAATTGATTTAGACCCCCATGCTGAGTCGCCTGTGGTGCCCTCGCTCAGTTCACTGAGAAAAATATTTTAACAATATGATATTTTAAGATGAGGGCGTGAATGCTGGTAAAGGGTTTAGAGAGAAATGCAGGTGTCGATTAAGCATTACCAAAAATATTGAAAAATGCTTTTGCTACGCAGCTCTTCCTACGTTCACGTCGTGCCCCCTGACTGTAGTCGTAATAGACTGTAGCTAACAGGAAATGACGACAAAAGGCGAGTTTCTGGCGCCTTAAAACTGAAACAACTCAACTAATAGAGAAAACCATGAAAAAAATCCTAGTCCTCCAAGTTGGGGGTTTGGGTTGTTGGGTTACCTCCTCATCACCTAAGAAAAACAACACAACTGCTAAAAAAAACTAAAATTAAGCCTCGGAAGCAGGAACGAAAAAACTTTATAAAACGAGAAGCCTTTATAGATCTAGAAAAGGCCTATGACTTGGCGCCCAGATGTAGACTTTGGCAAGTTTTGACAAGATAAGGCAAGACTCAAAAAAGAGAGGAGGATCCGACGAAGTATCGAAAGGCACACAAAACTGCTTTTAATTTCTATGTGCATTATTCATTTCATTTCTGTATTCTCATTCATCGACTACATTCGTGTTTATCCATCTGCATATGACAGAAAAATTTGGTTATATGATCAAAGTATAACTCCTATAATGATGCAAATGGGCTAATATTCTTTCTATAATATTGTATTTAAATAATTAGTACTGATTTAATACCACGTATGTATGTACGTAAGTACTATTAATAATCTCATTTTCAGTAAGAACTAGCAACTATCGCGAGAAAGATCTCTTCAGTATCGCATAAAAAGAGGAATTTGTAGCTTCATTATGAATAACTATTGAGGGCACAATAATTCAAGATATCGAACAAAAACAACTTATTTGGTATGGGCACATAAATCGAATGAACAACGAGCGATTGCCAAAGAAGATCATGGATTGGTTTCCAAGAAGGAAAAGAAAAAGAGGACGACCGAGGAAATCATGGAGTGAGGGAATAAGAAAGGCGATGAGCGTAAGAAACCTAAAGGACGAAGATTGCGAAGACCGACGAGGTTGGAAGATGGGCATCGGACAACGTCGCAAGTCGTTTTAAAGCGACTATAATAATATATATTTATAGCATTTTATTTGTTTTCGTTATTCCTGCATTTACGCTTTATTTAGTTTCCGATTTAGTTGAAACACAGTTTTAGCCCACCCGCTGTTTCCCGCTGTTGGTCCGATTTAAATCAGCCTTCAGGTTTTTCATCGGAGAGACGGAGTATCAAACAATAAAATATCAGAACTTACTCTCATGTTGGTGACCACAGTATGGAATTGTGTGTTTGTTGATTACAATTAAATTGTGTGTAATTAAATTGTTAATAGTTTACCGTCTTTTTATTTTCCTCATAGAGGGGTATCTTTTGAAAAGCTTTCAAGGCAAATGCTCTGTTTGCTCGGTTGAAATCGTGTTCTTGCAGAATAAATGAAATTCGGTACAAAAACCTTATGAACTTCTATCTTCGCTGGATGTACAACTATTAATTGGTGGACAAGTTATAAAGCAAGTGGACTGTATGGTAGGGTTTTTATTCATGGAATAATTCGCACAGCTTGATTGTAAAAACATGTATTTTCTGACAATAGTAAATTAAAAAAAACATAAACTCAAAACATAAAACGTAATCATGGCAATGGATAAACATAAATTGAAAACATTAAAAAGGGACTGCCATGGACAGTTATAATCTAAAACACACATGATCTTAAACATATCGCCCGGGTTGAAATGCTGAAGGGATTTCAAGAAAGAAAACGAAACATAATAAAATTGAACAGTGACTTAAATATTAAAATTACACGTAAATGTTACGCATAAAAAATAAATGTAAAGTCAATATTCGCATTTTAGATTGATAATAAGCACTTATTCGCGACCGAAAGCAAGACATTAATCGTCAATCGATGCACTTGTTTACCGAACTTGGTAGAGGGCAAATTTTAGAAAATGCTCTTGTAACAATCTTTTGTTACTCTTGTCTTTACGTCGACAAATTTTATTTATCGACATATTTAATTTTCATTTTAAAAAAAGTCATTTTTGTTTTTTTAACGGAAACTCCGCTTTATTTATGGTAATAGCGATTTATAATGCATTGCCGAACCGACCAATACGATTGATTTTTGATCTACTTGTCAAGAATGTACTGCGCGAAGGTCGATAGGAAGGTTCGCAAACGACGCCAAAGTACAATGGCTTGAATTTTACCGAGCTCCGTTAAAAGTTTTATTTTTGTTAGTTTTTTCGGAAGGTTTTTCGTTTAGAATAGTTTTAGTGATGTTAATTATTATCGAAGGAGTTGTGGTGGAACTTTTTGATTGTCCGATGATCCGCCAGATCGATAAACCGATTTTAAACTTTTTGATCTAAAGGACGCTACGCCATTTTAGAATTGTGTTTCCACGTAAATTTCAAACGTTCAACACCGCGATCGGAACCCGTTAGATATGGAAGCTTATGAAGTTTTTGACGTCCGACACCGTCGATCGAACCCGTTGAATATGGGAATTGGTGAAGGCACCGTTCTAATGGAAACATGGTTAATGAACAGATTGCAAATTTCCCAATCCGACTTTAGGCAAAACATCGCTGTCGTAAATCGGGGCTACCTTTTTTTGCAATGCTTTTCAACCCCGATAGTTACGAACAACTCGGAGGATCAATCAAGGTCCCAAGTAAGAAACTCGCATTTGTCGTCAACCATGAAAATTTTAGCCAACTTTAAGATCAAGAGCGTCCGTGTGGTGAACATCTGTCCAATCAAATTTTATTCAATATGCAACATTTTCAATTAACCTATTTTAGATTTCAAATACAGCTATATTTAATAATCGTATAACAATTTTACATGTGTGCTATTCTTAAAATTTTGTTTTAGAGCCAATTTTAATAGCAGCATTTCTGCTAACGACAATCCTAGACGGAGACTAGTCCCGACTTCGAATGTTTTTTATTGAATGTAACACCAAGTACCGTAAGTTTTATTTTGAAGAATTGTTTCATATGTAAATTGTTGAATTTTTTGATGCCTTCAGCAAAGTATAGCTAAAACTTTTTATTCGTTGCGAATTTATTTAGTTTCATGACTATCTTCTATAGCATGAAAATTTTACTTGCCTGCCTTGTGCAGTTTCACTGCGTTATGTAAAACGCAATCTTTTAAATAAGATAATTTGATCGCATTTGAGCGACACCACTTTTGAACCATCTTTTTTATTTTTTTTGTGTAAATAAATATTGTTTTCTATTCAAACTTTATTAATCATTATGTGTGCATAGTTAGGATATTGTTCCGTTGTTTATATTTTTCATTCATCTTTATTTTCAATAAATGTGTGTAGTTCTTAACCAAAGCAACCAGTTTTATTTTATTTTTATTTACATTTTTGCCTCGAAAGAGCCACTAGTAATCGAAAGCCCTTTTGAGACATGGCGCCCTAAGCAAGTAATCATTAAGCAAGGTAGTATCTCATTTAGAACCTACGAATCTCTTCGGAGAACCCCGCTCTCGGGACTTAGTACTAAACGTACAAAGCTAAGCCGTTACGCAACCTCCATCAGCGAACATAGAAAGGGCAAGGTGAATGCTAAAACTCATTATTTTTAGATGACCATTTGCCGGGTCATCACTTTTGTTTTCGTTTATGAGTGAAAGGCTGTTGTTTTTTTAAAGTCACACTCTTTTTACATGTCCATTAGAAGTCCGAATGGTCGCGACGCGATTTATACCATCGGAATCGAGATGCACGGAGATAACTCTACTCATTTTCCACTTTAAAGGCGGAAGGTTGTTTTCCTTTATTAGGACGAGAGTGCCAGACGAAAGCTCTGATTGGTGCAACTTCCACTTCACTCTTTGCTGAAGTTCAGACACATATTCTTTACTCCACCTTCGCCAAAGATGCTGTAAAAATCCTTGAATTTTTTGGAAAGCATCCAGTCTATTTTCAGATATAGATGTAACATCTGAATCTGGAAGTGAAGTAAGTGGTCGCCCAACCAAGAAATGACCGGGTGTCAACGGGTGCAGATCGTTGGGATCGGTTGATAAGGGAGCAAGAGGTCTGGAGTTCAGAATGGATTCTACCTGATATAGCAAAGTACAGAGTTCTTCATAGACCAAAATATGCTCACCTAATACTCGTTTTAGGTGATATTTACAGGATTTAACACCTGCTTCCCATAAGCCTCCAGAGTGAGGGCTATGAGCTGGTATGAAATGCCAGTGAATTCCTTCGCAAGCAACAATTTCTGGAATTGAAGATTCTTGTTTCTTAAGAAAATTTCCTAATTCAAGCAAATCGTTATTCGCGCCTACGAAGTTAGTGCCGTTGTCTGAATAAACGTGTGATGGTTTGCCTCTTCGGGAGACAAATCGGCGAAATGCCATGATAAAATGATCAGTTGAAAGACTTGTTACAAGTTCTAAATGCACTGCTTTAGTTGCAAAGCAAACGTAAATGCAAAAATAAGCTTTTGTGGTTTTAGACCCACGACCTTTTCGATCTTTAAGGTTTATGGGACCGGCATAATCGATGCCACCGTGTTGAAAAGGAAATGATTCTTCAGAACGAGCTGATGGCAGGTTACCCATTATAGGCCTAGTGATAGAAGTAGTGAATCTGAAACACTTTACACATTTATGAACGATGTGTTTGACTACATTCCTTCCGGATGTAATCCAGAATCTGTCACGTAAGGTAGACAGAAGGAGTTGGGGGCCTGCGTGAAGCAATTTCAAATGTTCACGAGAAGCGAGAAGTTTTGCTAAAGGGTGTTTCCCATCAATTAGAAGTGGGTGCTTCTTATCGTAAGAATATTTAGTGTTGAGGAGTCTTCCACCTACTCGTATTAAACCTTCGTCATCAACGAACGGGTTTAAACTAACTAGAGAAGAAGAGGTCTTTAAGGGTAAACCTAAAGCAAGCAACTTTATCTCATCATTGTAAGAGTCCAATTGCGAAAATTTGATTAATTTTCTTAATGAGTTGGTAAGCTCTTTTGGTGTTAAAAATCCATAAATTCTATTGGTTTTAGAGACAGAGCAATTGTTTCTAAACCGCAAACAAAATGCAAATATTCGCTCAAGACGAGTTAAATTAGAATAATTGTTGAAAGGAAATGATTCTTGTTTAGAAGAAACGAGAACCTTGACCTCCCTTTTGAATTCAGGAAGTTCAGCGTTACCAAGCGCAAGATTTGGCCAAGAAGTTTCGTCTTCCTTTAGCCAAGGGGGACCGTCCCACCATAATGTGGATTCATTTAAAAATTGAGGACTTGCTCCTCGCGATAAAAGATCGGCGGGATTGGATTTCGTAGGCACATGCCGCCAAACCGCGTTAGCAGTGACATTCTGAATGTCAGCAACCCTGTTGCAAACGAAAGTTTTAAGAAGGTTTGGGGTTGTCTTTAACCATCCTAGTACGATGGTTGAATCGGACCAAAGAAAACAAGAAGTAGGTTGTAAATCTACAGCTTTTAAAACAGTTTTTAGTAGTTTACTTAACAGTAATGCTCCACAAAGCTCAAGTTTGGGGATAGTAATCGGTTTTAAGGGTGCAACCCTTGACTTTGAACATAATAATTTTTGGTAAATTTGATTATGGACATTTTTTGAACGCAAATATATACAGGCGCCGTAGCCTTCTATAGACGCGTCGCAAAATCCATGAATTTGGATAGATATTGGATCGACACATGTGACGTGTCTTGGTATTTTAAGGTCGTTAAGACCTGACAATTCAGATTTGTAAGAGAGCCATCGTTTTTCCATATCGATTGGAACTTGCTCGTCTCAATCAAGCTTTTCAAGCCAAAGCCTTTGCATGAAAATCTTGGCCACAAATGTGAAAGGGGTAATTAACCCTAATGGATCAAATATTTGAGAAATCTCAGAAAGCATTTGCCTTTTAGTAATTTTTGAAGACGATTGATGTGAGATTGAAAACTTGAAATGGTCTGTTCGGAACAACCATGTGAGGCCGAGAGTATGTGATTGTTCACGGTCTCCAAATTGTAGAATACCGGGGTGTAGATCAGCATGAGGGATGTTAGCTAGTACGTTGGGATTGTTTGAAATCCACTTTCTAAGTTTGAAACAACCTGCACTTAGAACTGTTGAAATTTGAGAACATATTTTACGTGCAGTTTCTACGCTGGAAGCACCAGAAAGTAGGTCATCAACATAGAAGTCGCGCTTTATAATTTTAGAAATTTCTGGGAGCGAGCTTTCGCATTCGATACCTAATTGTGTTAAGGATCGGATGGCAAGATAAGATGAGGAGGCGGTTCCATAAGTCACGGTATTTAGGTCATAATGTTCTATGGGGCTTGCGATTGAAGACCGCCACAGTATTCGTTGGAGTGGCCTTTGACTAGGCTCTATTTCCACTTGACGGTACATCTTCTCTATGTCCGCAGCGAAAGCGTAAGGATATTTCCGGAAATGAATTAAAATTGAGAATAAATCTTGTTGAATAGTGGGACCAACCATTTGGATACTATTCAACGAATGACCTGTTGTGGTTGCAAAGGAACCATTAAAAACGACACGAAGTTTTGTAGTTAAGCTGTCGGATTTATGGACCCCGTGGTGTGGAAGATAATAAACCAGCTTAACTTTGGGGTCTGATATCGACATGTGACCCAACTCTATGTATTCTTTCATGAAAGCACAGTAGCTTTCCTGAAGTTTGGGATTGGCTTCTAATTGCCGTTCCAGAGAGAGAAATCTTCTCTTCGCTGTCAGAAAGGAATCACCTAAAAGAAGGGGGGTTTCCTTGAAAGGAATTGAAACTATAAAACGCCCTGTAGCGCTTCGTTTTGTGGTTTGCATGAAATGCGACTCACATTGGTTTTCTTCAGATGAGAAGACCTTTTCTGTGGGATAACTGTCGATTTCCCAAAATCGAGTTATCTGATCTTGAAGATCGTTTGAGCTATTGAAGTGGCATTGCACTTGCGTGACTAAATTGGTGCTAGTAGGACCAGAAATAATCCAACCTAGCTGGGTTTTCTGAAGTATTGGAAGTTCGGGACCTAGCCTAATTTGTCCAATACACAGAAGCTCGAAAAAGATAGGAGAACCTATTAAAATGTCAATTTTTCCAGGTTTATCAAACCAGGAATCGGATAAGCGAATGTTGCTTGGAAGTTGGAAGCTGTCTCGATTCAGATTGAAACTCGGGACACTTCCTGTAATTTCATCAATGATTAAACAAGAAAGCTTGATTCTGAAATTACCGTGATGTGCTTTTAGCTCAAAGTCACATCTTGATTTTACATGATGAGTGTTTGAATTGCTCAAACCTGCAACTGTAATGTTTGCACTTTGAGTAGGCAAGTTTAACCTTTGGCACACGTCGGTGCGAATGAAATTCGATTGTGAACCAGAATCGAGTAATATTCTGACGGATTGGAAGTTTCCAAATGCGTCAAGAATCTTTGCGGAAGCAGTTGGAAGTAAAACTTGTGAGGCTGTGGTGCAGAAAGCAGAGATAGTTTGAATGGGTTCAGGCTCGGGAGAAACCTTAGAGATGGCTACTACCGATTGAACAGAAACATTAGAACTTTGTAACGGAGTGTGGAGGAGAGTGTGATGCCGTGAGCTACACGTTTTACAAGAATATTTTGATTGGCATTGATTTTTTAAATGACTTTTAGACAAACAATTAAAACATAACTTAAGTTGTTGAACTTTATTTGCTCTCTCTCTTGCGTTTAGTTTTAAGAACTCTGAACATTGACCTAGGAAATGGCTTTTATTGCATAATGAACATGACGAATTGTTTACTAAGAATGATTTAGTTTTAAATTTGCTTCTATCAACATAATTTGCCTTTGCTTCCCGTGTGTGCCCCTTTTCGATATTTTCTAATAAATTGGCATGTGATGTTTGGTTCGTAACCTTTTGAATGAATGTTTTAAACCTTGTCAATTGACTTTTTAACGCAGTTCTTTCATATCGTAAAGCTTCCATTATAAATAAATGAATTAAATATGAATAAATGAATTATTAAATAGGAAGTGAATGCAATTTTATCCTTTGTATCACACTGTACTTTGTTACACAAGCAAAACACATAAAATAAGTAGGATTGAATTTGTTACCAATTTGTTGGATATTTCTTCGGGATGGCGTTGTAGCCCTGTAGTTCCAGAGAAATTCCGTGGGGTTGGCGTGACCTTTGTATCACCCAATTTGTTGGATGTTTCTTCGGGATGGCGTTGTAGCCCTGTAGTTCCAGAGAAATTCCGTGCGGTTGGCGTGACCTTAAGTAGATGACGCCTTTCAAATGTATTGCTGACAATTTTTGCGGGAAAATTGTCTCGTAATTTTATCTAGAATTTTAGCGATTTAGATAATTGCAATAAAATTTACTTAGCTGCGCGATGAGTGCTGTTTATCCTTTTTTGGATACCAATTAATCTTGTTATGTGACTTATGAAGACGAAATACATCCGGTTCGAAGGACCAAAATGTTTGCTCGGTTGAAATCGTGTTCTTGCAGAATAAATGAAATTCGGTACAAAAACCTTATGAGTTTCTATCTTCGCTGGATGAACAACTATTAATTGGTGGACAAGTTATAAAGCAAGAGTGGACTGTATGGTAGGGTTTTTATTCATGGAATAATTCGCACAGCTTGATTGTAAAAACATGTATTTTCTGACAATAGTAAATTAAATTCTAACTCAAAACATAAAACGTAATCATGGCAATGGATAAACATAAATTGAAAACATTAAAAAGGGGCTGCCATGGACAGTTATAATCTAAAACACACATGATCTTAAACATGCTCGCAATTGGAACTCACGACTCTCGCATACCGACGTTTATCAAGAGCTGGCTTAATTTCGATCAGGGCTCACCACGTTGTAAAGTGGAGTGCATCACTTCACGTGGAGGGATTCTTTCTTTCTCGTTAGTCGCCCTCTCATTAGGGGCGGGGAGAAACGAAAAATTCTACAATACAACCTAAGCCGAACCTGTTCAATATTAATTCAAACATGACTTAATTTAATATTTGGTTGGTACTAAATTAGATTAATCGCTTAATTTTAGTGGAAGAGCAGGCGGCCTTCGCTATGAGGGTCATTCTGAACTCCGCCCTTTCCTCATGTGATAGCGGTGCCTTAACCAAATGCAAATCATGTCCTTCGGTTTCATTATCCTTAATGTATTTTTTTTTCTTTCATAATGTATAGGTGATGCTGAAGTATTGTTTTGTAAAATTTTATATATATTTAAAAATGTGTTATGCTGAGCCGTTGTTCTATGAGGAATAAAGTCCGCGAAACCGTTGAAATACAAAATTCGCGAATGCGGTACAAAATTAGCACATAATTAGCACAAAATTATAGTGAATTGAATTTTGGAAAAAAGTGATTTTTTCGAGGTGGAGGTGCTAGGAAGACGTCAACTCAGCACCCCCACCAACGATATATGTTTTACCGCGAAACCGTTGAAGTACAAAATTCGCGAATGCGGTACATAATTAGCACAAAATTATAGTTGTTTAATTTTGGAAAAAAGTGATTTTTTCTAGGTGGGGGTACTAGGTTGACGTCAACTCAGCACCCCCACCAACGACATAATTATGTTTTACCGCGAAACCGTTGAAGTACAAAATTCGCGAATGCGGTACAAAATTAGTACAAAATTATGGCATAATTTTTGTTTTTTTTAAGGTGGGGGTGGTAGCTTGACCTGCGCGAAGAAATTTATGACATAAACACAAAAAGAAACGAGGATGGTAGACCAGTGGAAATACAAATCAAAGAAGTACCACCAAAAATAGGAGCATGGAAACAGAAATGGTTCGCACATAAGTTAGAAAAGAGATTATACAAATCACTAAACAATGAGATCAACCTTCAAGACAACGCAGTAACGCAAGAAAATTTGGACAGAAACGAAAAAATGTACATAGGCCCTCGTTTTCAACAGAAATTCAGAGAGATGGTACGACGATGGAGAAGAAGATGGGATAAGAAAAGATGGAAAAAGAGAAGAATAAAAACGAGAAGAAATCAATATCAATCCAACGTGCATTATTCAAATAGCTCAAGAATGCATAATCAAAACCAAATGGAACGTATTAACACCTCAAAGGATAAATGCAGTTCCAATAGTAGCATCATACACCAAAGAAATCCGAAGGCCAAAAAGAACACATTCCAGGTACGATTCTTTTAGAGGCGGCAATATGTTTAATTTAAAATTAAACAGGTTTTTTGTTGGTTGGTTGGTTTGTCGTTTCCAACCACCCTATATATAAAATAAATTAAGCATAAACGCATAATTGTAAAAAAACCTACTTAAAAGTGCAAATAAAGCATAAATGCACCTTCCGTACTTTAAGTAGGTCACATTTAAATCACACATATCATTAATCATCAGGTCAACTAACTTTAAGTACAATCTAGCATTAAAAAGTGACAATTTAGCACTTAAGAAAATTGTATAAATAGTGTATTAGCCCCAAAAGAGGGTTATGAAATTTGGAACATAGATTCAGGTCATCAAGTAGATTGTCATATCAAAAATTTGGGAGGGGATCTCGTCAACTGCGCCATCTGAGAATTTTTTACCAACTATTTAAAGGTAAGGGTTGATTTTTGACATCCTTCGCCCCAAAAGAGGGTTTTGAAATTTGGAACATAGATTTAGGTCATGAAGTAGATTGTCATATCAAAAATTTGGGAGGGGATCTCGTCTACTGCGCTATCTGGGAATTTTTTACTAACTTCTTATAGGTAAGGGTTGGTTTTTGACACCCTTAGCCCCAAAAGAGGGTTATGAAATTTGGAACATAGATTCAGGTCATCAAGTAGATTGTCATATCAAAAATTTGGGAGAGGATCTCGTCAACTGCGCTATCTGGGAATTTTTTACCAACTATTTAAAGGTAAGGGTTGGTTTTTGACACCCTTAGCCCCAAAAGAGGGTTATAAAATTTGGATCGTAGATTCGGGTCATCAAGTATTATAACACTATTAACGAAATTTTTACTTTAATTTATATAATTAGTTTGTATTGGTACCTTCGGTAAGCGCTTTAGTGATTTTTAATTATAATTTAAAAGCAAAAAAAAGCAAAAGTAAAAATATTAATATTTTTACCATGATTTAACTGGTCGACTGTAATATGTACGAATATGAGTATGAGTTTGAGTCAAACTTCAGCCAGGTACATTATGTTCATACTCACTTGGAAAACAAAGTCATACATACTGCTGTGATCCAATTTACCGAGCCAATACAAAATATTAAATTTCCAACTCAATTTAAAATAATAAATAAATTTGACCTATTTAAAACAACACAGATTGAAGAGATAAACAATTCACACTATTTTTCAATATTATGAGCAAATAAAGATCTCTAAAGATTGGAACACTAGATAAAAAGCTGTTAAATGAATTCATTAAGGATATGACCACATCAAAATTTCATAAAAAAATACATTTAGATCAGAAATAATAAATTTCACTGAATACTGTTATCAGTGTAACATAATCAATAATTTCGTACTACAAAAATTGAATTTACTTTATGAATAACTTGTTATGTGTAAAACTGATTACATGCAAATGTGTTAAATAATTCGCTCTATGTAAAGGTTATAATTTGATTCTGCGAATCAACAAAAAGGTCAATACTGCCCAAAATCGTTTGAAATGCGATAACAAATTTTCGTGATAAGAAGTGTTCAAAAATCTATCCAAAAAGTGCGTACAAATCGGCTACTGTATAACAAAACGTCTGGAAATCATTGGAGAATTCATCCACCAAAATATGGAAGACACCCTGAAAAATTAAAGAGATTTGGTTAATGTAAAATTTTCTGAAGATGGTAAATTGACTTACTGATAATGAAAATATACCAATTTTGGAAAAGTGCGCAACGAAACAGTCAGTTGATCCAGAACGCTCGAAATGGACGGATGTGTGGCTCCATAAAGTTGAAATTTACAAGTCGAAACGAGTGGACGTGCGTGGTTCAAAAGTGGACAAGTCAAAATCAAAATTATCCAGATGTCTAGCGCAGCGAATATTTGTTGAAAAGTTTGATAATGTGGATTATCTAAAAATGGCTACCAATTAGTTAAGACATCTGAGCACTATTAATGTGTTTATTTCGACTAACAACTCAAATATCCTGGAGTTGAATATTCAAAACAACTTACCGTTATTCTATCTAGTGAACATCAACAATTAGCGATTCAATTTGAATGATCAACACCGTTTAAGCACAATCTACGGGAGCAACAATTCAACAACACGAGATTACGACGTCAGCTGAGTGTATCACAACGGAGTGCGCCGCGATTGAAAATAGTGTTCTGTGCGCATGCTTTTTAAATAAGCAGGATATTCAAAAAAGGTATTTGAAAAACTTATGATTTCTATTAATATTTGGCCTTAAGCATTTTAATTAAAAGGACGTGAGGTAACTCGCTATCCTATTTGCAAACTTCATCAACCAAACATTTTTTTATTATTTACATTTTCGACGACAAACAAATTTTATTACAAAACATTTAACCCGTTAATGGAAAACGGAAGACTTGAATTTTATTCAAGCACTTGGAAGGAAGAAGTGGAACAGCATCTTACTGCGATATTTTGATATTTTTATAATTGTGTACTTTTTGCCAACAGATAATTTTATCTGCATTTATTTGTTATTTTGAATTTTGACATTGCGAATTTAATTGATTAATATAAACCATTTCTGATTTAAATGCAATCTTTTATTGACTCAACAACAACAACAGTGAAGTATTCCAATTTTTAAGATCAATCAAAGAACAAGGTGAATCATTTTTATCATCTTAATCACTTAACATATTTTATTCAACCAACAATTTCAGCATTTCAAAAAAATTTATTTTGATCTTAATAAACATCCCTTAATTGAAATCTGAACCTACCATACTCTGAGGGAATCTCAAGGCTGAGCTAAACTAGAGGGACAAGGGTGGTGAGCTTTTTGGTAAAATTGCACTCTCGAAAATTTCAATTTCACAATTTAAAAATTTTTCTTTCACATTTGAAAGTGGCGCCCTAAACAAAACCGAGGCGTGCAATTCTACTATAAAACTTCACAGCAATACCAAATATTATTTTGTTATCTCTTGTTCTATTTTCCATACAAGATGGACTATCCGATTATCTCTTATCGAATGCAAATTATATTTTAAATAAGTAAAAGTTCGGTTAAGAAATGTAAAACAACGAATAACGAAGTATTATCATTGAAATCTTAGATGTAGAAATTTTGGTAAAGTTCTATTAGTACGCAAAAATACGGTGAAAATTAAAATAAAATGTTTGCGCTGAAAGTTTTTCATAAAAATGCGATTATTGGAAATCCAGAATTCTCAAATATGCCATATCCGAAAGCAATGTTTCAATATGCCCTAATCGCCCATTTATTATTGATTTATTGTACTCCTTTCACAGTAAACTTAAATTTATTATTAATGGAGTATGTAAGTGAAGGAAACTAAGCACATCATATGAGAAAGAACGGTGCACGAAGGGAACTATTGACCGTGTTCTGTATGAAAGAATCAATTTTAGCTATTGAATAAGTAGACACGTACCTAATCGTGATATTATTCACATGAATCTAAAACCAGAGAATATTTGAATTGATAGTAATAGACTCATCAAATTAGCTGATTTTGGTTTATGCAAGCCAAATGTTTCCAGAGGGTTTCGAACATCATCGCTATGTGGAACTCATTTCACAGTAAACTCAAACTTTATTATGTAATATGTAAGTGGAGGAAATTTAGCACAACTTATGAGGAAGAGTGGTGCACTAACCGAAGGATTGACTGCGTTCTATATAAAAGAATTGATTTTAGCTATCGAATATATAGTACATAGTCATGATAAGGGATTATCCACCGGCCACCGCGATATAAGGCCCGAGAATGTTTTAATCGATATTAATCGGCATATCAAATTAGCGGATTTTGGATTATGCAAGGCAAATGTATCCAGCACGTGTCGAACATCATCAATAAGTGGTACTCTTTATTATATGGCACCAGAAATTTTAGAAGAAAAAGAGTCTGGTAAGGAAGTGGACTTCTGGTCATTAGGGGTTACATTTTACGAAATGGTAATGTATAGCGGCCATTTTCCAGATGCCAGAAATTCAAATTTCCTGAAAATCTAAAAATTGGAGAAGACCAAAGTGTGATATGTGGACCATTAAAATTTAAATCCGAAAAGAGGTTGGGATAATATGGAGCTGAGGAACTTGATCCGATCCGGAGCGTCATACGGATCGGACGTGCTTAGAGCGAGCTCCGCAAAGTTCCGTGTTTGGAAGATAACGCGGCAGCTTTGAAGATCGGTTCTTGTGCGGGTTACATCTGGAATGACGGGGGTAACATTTTAATACCAGTGTCACCCCGATCGGACCATCCCTCACAAAGATATGGCCGATTTAAGGGTTTGAAATAAAATCGCTTATTGTGCCCGCTGTGTGTGAAATTGTGTGAGCGGTGCCATGGGGCTGGAAATGGCGGGAGGCTTCCGACAACATGCCGCACCGGGGGGGGGGGTAGCTGTCAAAAATGGGGAAAGGAACAAAATTCCAGGGGTAAGTGCAATTTAAATTCGGGGGTTGTTCCGATAAGGGTGTGGGCTATCCCAAAAGAAGCAGAAAATTTTTCTACGTCGAACGGTGGTGGTCCCGAGCTGCTGGGGTCAATGATAAGGGTGTAATAAATTTTTAAAGTCGATTTGCATGTTAAACTAAATTTTCTAAAATTTAACAAAGATAATTATTTGCATTTTAATGTAAACACTTCGGATTAGTGTTTAGTTGCGTGTTTAGTGACGATTACAACTACTATCGCAATAACCATGCGAAAACGACAAATACGAGGCACCATCAAGAAGTTTTCGTTACAAGAAACAAAAGAACTCATCTTGCCATCATCATCCACCATCATCACAGACCTCCCCCAGTAGCCTTGGGACATGCTTCGAACCCGCCCGGACTCGGGCACCCTCAGTGCACGGTACTTTCCCCCCCTACTCTGTTTTGCGTTTGTTGGGGCCTTCAAGTCGTCCGGTCGCCTGGAGATCGGTTCCTCGGTGGGGGAGATCACTTGTTTTTATCACTTATATTTGGCCGAAGCGCCGGATGGGTGCGGGGCGATGCTGCGACCTCGGGGCCTACCATGCCCGAACATCAGCAACACATCACACCATCTAAAAATAGTCACACGCCGACGAAATGAACACAAATCGGCGGAAAAATCGTAGCGGTTCGCGGGTACGGTCTCGAAACTCTCTTGTGCGGCCTTAGGCCTACCTGAGATCCACCTTTTCGGCCATAACTCGCGAACGAAGAGACATGCAGGCAATATAGTGGTGGCATACGATGCGGGCCGAAAGAGGCTACCGCCTCCACCCTCGCCCCACCCCCGGCGCCGCCCCCAGGCCCAGATTTTGGCTGGAGACGTTTCGGGGAAGAATAAAATTTCCCCCCTTCCCCCCCTCTCGTGGTTCATCCACGAGAAAAAAATTTTTCCCATTTTTTCCCAAAATTTTTATTTTCTATCAGATGCCCAAAACCATCTTCGGCATGCTCGGGAGACGGGGGGGGGCAGAAGTTACGCAGCTGCGCACCCAAATCATCAAAAATCCGATAGACTCGGGACGCAGAGCCCAAAGAGAGCCAGATGCTCGAGACGCCGGTGCAAACATCAGAGGCACGTCCCAAAGTCAAGGTGGAGGCGCCACGCCGAAGGCTGAATGGCGCACGGGAGGAAAGTGCGTCACTAGTGGTCCCCAGGTTTGGCGGTCCTGGTCAAAAAACCCCAACAAAGAAAGAATGGATCCACAACAAAACGAAGAGAAGTTTACGGTGCAGGTGTCCGGATCCCCAGTACCAGTCGGGAATAAGGGTGACACAGCAGGCCCTACCCGACCGTCATCCAGCGACTGCCAGATACAAAAAAAAGAAGAAGAACAAATCGAAAAAGAAGAAAAAAAAACTATAGCAGAGCCGCGGAAGGAGAGTCGTCCAGGCAGAGAAAGACAAGTACGGGTAGTAAAACCACCCCCAAGGCAGAAACGGCGAAAAAACAGATAGTGACTCCAGGAATACCTCTGGAAGTCACGGACATTATTACTAGCATTACCTCTTTAGCTCACCAGAAGGAATGTAAGAACATTCCGGTGCAGCTGAAGAGTATGCTGAAGGAACTCGATAAGAGATCAAAAAAGTACGGAAAGGGGGAGACCCGTGAGGGCCCGACTCTCACTGCCGAAACTAAATGGCACGAAGAAAACATGACGGAGATTGTGAATATAATGAACAGACAGGAACAGGCCCTTAAGCAACTCGGGGCGCAGATGGCCAGATGCGCACAAGAGATCGATAAAGTTAAGCAAGAGGCGAGATCACAGACAAAGAGGCCGGTTGTGATGCCAACAGGCATCACGGATAAAGAACATACCGAAGCCATCCAGAGGTTAGAAAGCAGCGTGCAGACCATCAACGACAAAGTCGTCGAAATGACACAGTCGGTCTGCATGTTGCAGGGGGCGAGAGTTCGAGACCTCTTTTTCGCCTACGCAGGCCGGCAAAATAGAGGAACTCCTCGAACATATGAGACTGCTGGGGGATAGGGTGGGCTTTGCACAACTATCCCTACAGAGGACCCAAGAAAGAGGCAAGAGAATGCTCGTGGACCAGTCCACGAGCACGACGGGGCTGGTGGGGACGGATCGACCGTCACCGGTGTGTCTGACCGCCGACTGGTGGTGTCCGACCACCTGATGATAGAAAAAAATGTCCAGAGACTTGGACCACTGGCGGCTAGTAGTCCGGCCATAGCCCTGCAATTGAAAGTAGGCAATTGAAGTTAATTTATTTATAAAATAAAAAACATTTTGAGGTTGTTGCCAACCTCATCAGAAAATGGACCCTGCAAATTGGCGGGGAGTTCATGTTTTCATTACAATTATAGAATCATTCTTAGAGATTTTTTTTTTATCAAGTTCTGGTCGTTTTTATGAATTTTTTAATCGGGTTTCAAACCGCGTGTCATTTGGTATATTGTGACATACATATAATCTGCCTATTTTGATATGTTGTTTTTCTGATTTGTTTTTATGTTTCAGGTTTCCATACTGGATTGCGTGGGCGTTTTTATTTCATCAATGTTGGTAAGTATTCGTTTTCATGTCTTGATTTTGAGTCTGTTTTTCATTTTCGATCGTTATTTGGCTTTTGGGTACACTCAAACCTTATTTCTTATCAGGGTTATTAGTTTTTAAGATTAGATCTTATTGGTCACGGTTATTTCTCTCGTTGTCAATAGTGGTTGCTATGGATTGTGCAAGGGCCATAAGGCGGGCCTTATACACTTTACACAGGATTGATCCTGTGGAGTGCTTGTTGTCACTGAGCTTCGCTCTGACACAGTTGACGCATACATGCTTAGCAAGTTCCTTTTGTACTACGCAGTCACGTGAAGCGTGTTCTGTTGAGGTGCAAAAGGCGCATGTTTCATTTCCTTTGCAAAATTTGGCTGTGTGGCCAAAACGTTGGCATTTATAACATCGGACAATTCCGATGTGATTCCGTACCCGGTAGCTTTTCCAAGCCACTCTGAATTTACCCTCCTTTATTATTGCTTCATGGACCAGGGGGTGAACCTCCAGGATCCATTTGTTGTGAGTTCTTCCTCTGGTATGTACGGGATTGGCTCTTTTGAGCCATGAAATCCCGTCCATATTGACCACCTCGGGAAGACTCCTTTCTATTTCATTTATAGTTTGATCCTTAGAGACGGATTTGTCCACCATCTGTATAGCAATTGATGGCCAGGTAGCTGAAGGCTCCCGGGCCATCAATTGGTTCTCCGCTAGTAGAGTGCTGCCTACTAGTTTCTTGACCGAAGGGTGGGAGGATTCCACCACAACACTTTTGTTTTTCGTCAGATAGAGCCTATCTGCTTTTATGCCAAGATCTTCCGCTCTGATGCTAGTCAGGGCGGATTTTGTGTTTTCTGCTGACTGGAATGAGCTACCCTCTCCAGGGTAGACAATTACTTTATATTTTTTATGTGTGCTCCGGGGGTTGCTGATGGCGGCCCTCTTCATTGCTGTTAGGTATTTCCTGGGTGGGTCGTGCTTTGTGGATTCTTCCTTAGGGGAAGAATCCGTTTCATTGGGTTCCCGAACTTTGAGGAGGTTCGGGGGGTTGGACTCTGCCAAATTTTTCTTAGGTGGGTTTTGCTTTTTGGGTTCTTCCTGAGGGGAAGAATTTGTTTCTTTGAGTTCCCGGACCTGGAGGAGGTTCGCGGGGGTGGCAGGGGCAGGAACCGCCTCTGCTGTATTTACTTTGGACGGGGGAAGGGTGGCTGAAGGCTCACCCGTCCCTCGTTTGTTGTTATTGCCCTTCAGTATGAATAGTAGAAGTTTGAAGGTGCTTTCTTTCATATTTTCTAAATTTTTTAGTGTGTTTTTCCTTTCGTCGAGTTCTTCTTTGCTTAATATGATGAATTTCATTATTTTATGCGTGGCTTTCGATATGTTGGAAAATATTTCTTTCGCCCATTCTGTTATTCCCAAATGGCTTTCACTTGGTGTTTCTGTTTCTTCTATTCCATGTTCTTCTTTATTTTCTTGCATCGCCTGTAGGATTCTGGACAATGTTTCGATCAGCTCTGTGGATGTTTCCAAATTGTATTCACTTTGTGTCTTTTCAGTTTCATAATTTTTTCCTTTTGTTTCATTACTGTTTTCACTTAGCGTTTCTGGCTCTTGTTTTTCATGTTTTTCTTTTTTCTTGTTTCGCCAATCTGGCACGTTTCCTTTGGTTTTTGTTTGGTTTCTTTTTTGCTTCCTTTCGAATTTTTCTTTGTTTTTCGTTGTCCGAGCTATTGTTTTCTTCATCTTCAAGTGTGGACCATTCTTTGGGCCACTCGTGGGGACTTTCTTCTTCGTCTGTCTCAGGATTGTTTCTACGTTTCTTTTCATTTTCTTCGATTTTTTCTGATGAGGCCATATTAGACGATTTCGACTTTTTTTTTTGAAAGTAGGCAAGACGAACACCCCGACGGGCAGCGACTCGGAGAGCGATCCCGAGGCCTTCGTCAACCCGCGGGACAAGAAGAAGACCAAAAAAAGAAGACAACAAGACAGAAAAAAGGCGAACCTTAAAGAAACAACGAAGAAAGAAAGGCCGGAAGCGGTAATTATCCGCATGAAACCGGACGATAGAAGAACCGACATCATAAAGATGCTTGAGAATGACATGGCCACGGATGTAGTTATAACCTCCATAAGAGGTACGAGAAGAGGGGATCTCATCCTCGAGACGGACCACGGCTGCGGCAAGGCCAAAGGCCTCAAGGAAGAAGTGGGAAAAGTTCTCCGAGACCACGAACTAGTCGAAAAATCAAACAGAAAGACAATAGAAATTTTCGACCTCGCCGAGACCGCTACACCGGAACAAGTAGTTGCGGGAGTACAGAGAATAGTAGGTCCCGAAACGCATCTCGCGGTGAGGAACCTGAGGAGTACGCAGTGGGGCACCAAAAACTGCACGTTGGAGGTGGACCCCCAAAAGGTGGAAGAGATCCTCGGGGCAAACATCAAGATCGGAATGATCAGTGGCTGCCGGGTGCGCGAGGCACAACCTTTTGCAGGGTTCTGCAGGAAGTGCTGGCGTACTGGCCACCCCGCCGCGGGATGGGATGGAAAGATGGAGGACCGATGCGTCAAGTGTGGCGGCATCGGCCACAAGGCGCTAGAATGCGTTAACGAAGAGAAATGTGCGGTGTGTGGTAGGGGCCACAAGACCACCAAGTGTCCCACACATAGAAACGCTGTGAGAGATGAGCATCTGGTCTGCAGGGGGTGCAACGAGAGAGGCCACAGAGAACGGTGGTGCCCGAGGGTCACCCCACCGAGGGAGACTCAGACCAAGTACACCGGGGCGTACCCGAAGAATACGGCGGCACCGAAGAGGCATTGCCGAAGATGCGGCAACGACGGGCACGAACATGCGGGGTGCATCTTGAAGCCGGTCGTCCCCCCATCTAAGGAACCGAGGAAACCAAACGAAACAAATAAAGAAGAAAAAAGGCCAGAAATGGCGGAAAAACAGAATTTTTAGCGCAACCTTTTAATAAATCGACGCACCCGGCTCCTTACTGGGGTAGCACCCGGGTCCTCCAGGTAAACATTAACCACGCCAGGAGGGCCCAGGATCTCCTCCTGCATAATTTCCAGCAGGGGGGATACAGGATTGCCCTAATCAGCGAACCCTACGCGGAAAAGCCGACCAACTGGCATCGATCACAAGAGGGTAGGGCGGCAATCCTCACGGCGCCCGAGCTTGCTGTTCTGGGAGAGGGCGGGGGAAGATGTTTTGTGTGGTGCAAGACAAACGCTTTCACAGCATACTCGTGCTACTACTCGCCCAACGCCCCCGCCGAAATCTTCGAAGAGGATTTGCAAGAATTAGAAGAAAGCATAAGAAGCCAAAGAAAGCCGGTCCTCCTGGGAGGCGACTTCAACGCCCGTTCGCCCGAATGGGGACCGACGGACGCCGACCGGAGTAGACGACTCCTCATGGAGATGGTGGCCGTGCTCGACCTCGTGGTTTGCAACGAGGGGGCGGAGCCAACCTTCGAGAGAAGAGGTTCGGCCTCCATTCTGGACCTCACCTTCGCGTCTGTAGAGATGGCGGGGTGGGTAAAGGAGTGGAGGGTTCTCGGGGATGTGAGTCTGAGCGACCACAATTACATAGCTTTTGAAATCCGGCGGTCCTCGACAGTCCAGAACCAAACCACCACGGGCTGGAACTGGAGGAAGTTCGACGCCGAGGGCTTGGACGAACATCTCCGAGACGAAGAGCTTATGCAGGAAGAACTCCGGAAGAACGGATTCAGAAGAATATTGGATAGGCTCTGCGATGCGTCGATGCCGAGAAGACGGCCGATGCACAGAAGACCAGTGTACTGGTGGACGCCGGAAGTCTCCGAAGCCCATCGACAGTGTTCCAAGGCCAGGAGACAGTTCACCAGGGCGAGGGGCTCGCGCACCGCAGAGGAAGACATAGTAGAGGAATTACACATAGAATACATAAGAACGAAGAAATTATTGGAACACGCAATATCCGATAGCCAGCGGCAAAAGTGGAAGGAGCTCATCGATGACGTGGACAACGATGTATGGGGGATGGCATATCATATCGCTACCAAAACCCTGGGCAGAACACCTATTCCAGGTCTCACCGAGCAGCGAATTAAGCAGATAGTAGAAGTAATATTTCCGCTGCATCCCCCCGTCGTCTACCAGGTCCGCCCGGTAGAAGAACCACCGGAGCCTTTCACTTGGTAAGAGTGATGACTGCTGGAGCAGACAGTCAATAAGATGGCTACGAAGAAGGCGCCTGGCCCTGACAACGTTCCGGCCAAAATAATTAAGGAGATATTCAAGAGAAAGCCAGACCTCCTCCGGGACGAGTTCAACAGATGCCTCGCCGAAGGCATATACCCGGAGGAGTGGAAGACAGCGAGGCTAGTGCTGCTGAGGAAGGGTGGGAAGCCCCTGGAGAGTCCAAACTCCTACCGTCCCATATGCCTTTTGGACCACGTGGGGAAGGTATTCGAAAGACTCCTTTCCCATAGACTGCTTTGAGAAGTGGAAGCCGTTGGGGGCCTTGCGGATAACCAGTACGGTTTCCGCAGAGGTAGATCCACTATAACGGCGGCGGAAGGGATGGTGGAGATGATACGAAGTGCCAAGGCGGGTACCAGCGCCACCCGAAGGATCGTAGTGCTCGTAACGTTCGACATACGAAACGCTTTCAATTCGGCGAGGTGGCAGGTGATTTTGGACAAACTGGTAGCGATAGGGGTTTCCCCCTACCTGGTGAATATGATGGCAGGATACCTATCATCAAGACACATCCTAATAGAGGAAAAGCTGTGGAGAGCCAGAATGGCGGTCACCGGCGGCGTTCCACAGGGGTCGGTGCTCGGGCCCCTGTTGTGGAACGTCATGTACGACGGGGTACTGAGGATTCCCCTGCCGCCGGGAGCGAAAGTCTTCGGCTTCGCCGACGACATCACGTTGGTGGCGGAGGCGAAGACCGAGGACGAATTGGAAGAGGTGGTGAACCACGTAGCCGGGAAAATCTACGAATGGCTTATTGAAAAGAAACTCGAACTCGTGACGGAGAAAACGGAGGCGGTGGTCGTCTCCGGAAGGAGGGTTCTTAGACCGGTGTCCTTCCTTGTGGGCGGGCGTACGGTAGAACCGCAAAGACAGGCGAGGGTGCTGGGTCTCGACATAGACAAGTATTTATCGTTCGGACCACATTTGTCTAGAGTGGCCAAGAAGGCAGCAAATGTAACGTCAATGCTGCACAGGCTGATGCCTAATGTCAGAGGCCCAGTGGAGGAAAAACGAAGACTTTTGGCTAGCGTAGCAGAATCTGTCATGCTGTACGCCGCGCCCATCTGGGTGGGGGCACTGGAGGTTGATAAATACCGACGAGATTTAGAGAGAGTGCAACGATTGAACGCCATCAGGGTCTGCCGGGCGTACAGGACCGTGTCAACGGATGCGGCCCTTGTAATAGCGTCGATGGCTCCAATCCGCTTGCTGGCTCAGCAAAGAGCCAACAGATACCATTCGGCAACCTCGGAGGCCCTGGAGGAGGCAAATGTAAGAACTATAGACGACTAGCAGCGGCAGTGGGGGTGTTCGGACAAGGGAAGGTGGACGGCCCGACTAATACCAAACGTCAAGGAGTGGGTCCAGCGCAACCACGGTCGTACCACCTATGAGATGACCCAATTCCTGTCCGGACACGGCTGCTTCCAGAAGTACCTCCACAGATTCAGAAGGGCGGACGCTGAGGGGTGTGTTTATTGTAACGAGGTGGACGACGCCGATCACACCATCTTCGCGTGCCCCCGATGGACGATAGAAAGAACCACCATGGCGGCACACTTCCCGGTGCATATCACGCCGGATAACATCATCGAAGTGATGCTGCAGGACAAAGAAAGTTGGCAAGCTATAGAAGAATTTGTTTATCGCATCATGCTCGTTAAGGCCAACGAGGAAAGAGAGAGACACCAGATAGAACGACAAGCACACGGACATTAAGAAGAAGAAAGACCCGAAAGGGTGAAGATAACATCACGTGGCGGCAGTCTGAAGTTATGCACTGCGTTCCAGCTGCCGCCAGAGGAGGGGTTTTTAGTGGGTAACATCTCGTACCATCCTGAGCTGAGTCCCACACTCCCGGTCTTAGGAAAGCCCGGGGTTAGTACATAAAGTATTTTCCCCTTCTCCAACGCACACAAAAAAAAGGAGCTGAGGAACTTAAAATACACTATTATTTTTGAAACCTGTTAGTAGGAAATATGTTCATCCAAACCTTCGGCTGGATTCCAACTGTTCCATGTAAAAAAAGCGATGGTGATTTATTCGGTGAATAAACGGTCCCGGGCCGTTCGCTACGAGACATTTCGTGCCCGGTCATTTTGTTCCTGGACATTTCGCTACCAGGACACTAATTTCTTTTTATTTCTTACAGAAGTTATTAAACGTGGCATGATAATAATAATAATAATAATTTTATAATTAATGTTTAAATTTATGTAACTTATATAGTGATCTATTTACCCGGTAATCCGAGATAATCCGTACGTATGAAAGACGGTTTTATACTGAGGTGTTGTGTTACGGGTTAGACATGGGCTATTCTTATGTTAATGCCACGTTTAATAACTTCTGTAGGATATAACAAGGTGGATATCGCTTTTTGCGCCAGATCCTAGGCTTCTATACCTCTAGCTTTCTGGTGTAAACAAGTGATAGAACAAACGCCAACAATAGAGAACGATCAACAAGTATGTCTTTAGGCATAGAAAGTAATACAAAATGAAAAAAACATGTTCCATGTTTGTAGAACGTGGCTAGAAAGTCGATTTTAAATTTTAACCGAATTATTGTTTTATTATACATACGATACGAGGTGTTTAAAATCACAATTTGGAGGGTTCTGGTTAGGGTTTCTGTGCCATAATGTTAACCACCGAAATCAAAATTTCTTCTTCTACACACTAAAGAACATAGTTAATATAGCAAATTGTAAAAATATTCAGGGAGAAAGGGCCCAAACTTTTGAATAAAACGAATTTGAAGTTAGTAAATTTACATGTAAAAACCTAACGAGATTCCGCGCGTCGTTCTTTTGTTGACGGTACGTGTGGAATGAATGACCCTAACACTTAGTAAATTTCGCACCGGCAGATGCAGCTCGTCTCTCGTACATGTAACATTGATTTATTTTTTGTTTTGTTCGATATTTTGGGGGTGAAACGTAAAAGTTTACTGGCCCATACTGCGAGTATACTTTTTAATGCTATTTCGAGGTTCTCTCACATCCCGGATTCATTTATCCCGGTTTTCTTGTTGGGTGGCGCCTTCTCGTATGTTTAGCCTAGTAACCAGAGTCAAAACCGCTCTGAAGGGGTGCAACGCGGAGCGGCGCCCCGGAAGAGTAGGTTTTGACGATGGATAACCCACCCTATCGAATGCACACCCCAAAAATCGAAGAAAAAAAAATTAATTTTTTCACTTTTTCGGCAATAAACGTGTTATTTTCTATTTTTTTGCGAATATTTATTACTAATATCTACTAATCACACCCCCACCTATCCGAATTTCAAAGAAAAAATCAAATCCGAGCGAAAAAATTTCACCCGTTTCGAAGGGAAAGCCGATGCATTTCATCGCGTCTGCCTGGGGGGCGCGGCCTATTCGATACTAATTTTACGTACTTTTAAAAAGTCGATATTGGGGTTGTTTTTAAGGATTTCACCCAAAATATTTTTTCTTTAGACTAATACAAGCATGTTCTTTAGTGTGTAGCACACGAACATTTTTTTCGTGTTTACAATTATGCGGACAGACAGACGGACAGACAGACACGGAGTCAGATCATAAAGCTTCTTGCTATACTTTGTATAGAAGCCTAATAGCATAATATTATCAAACTAGATGATAGCCCGTCCGAGGACGGGTAGCTAGAAGGACGGGCAGCTACCCAAGGTAACTTAAGTTGAATGAAGATTAAGGAAAGCTCTCAGTGCAATCCAAAAGCCGTATGACCTTTCAAAAACTTCCCGGAACACTACATTTTGTGTAAACCAGTCTGTAGCTCTAAGTTGTCCTTGTCTAGAATTGTCTTTAATTAGGATTTTTATATTTAGCCGAAGTCGAGATCGCGAGAGAGCTACATAGAGTTGTCCGTGTGAAAATACCGGTTCAGTCAAACTAATTCCGACATGTTCGTATGTTTGCCCCTGCGACTTGTTTATCGTTACGGCGAAAGCGGGAATTATCGGAAACTGGCGTCTTTTAAGAGTAAAGGGCAAATTACTGTCTGTAGGTGCAATGTCAATTCGAGGAAGGATAACAATTTGCCCTCTGTGCGACTCTGAAATTATCTCGCACGTAATGGAACGCCGATGCATATTTCGAACGACCATCCTGGTACCGTTACACAGCTCTTTTCCGGGATTTAAATTTCGAATCAACATTACTATAGCTCCGCGTTTTACTATTAATTCATGTGGAGGTACTCCTGATGGCGTTTGGCTGTTGAGAAATTCTGGAGGATAATAATTATTAATAAGATCATTACTGTCCTCTGTAATGATGGAGTCCGAACTATGATAAATCTGACTCTCCCCATTTAATTGCCGAATGATATTGTTGTTGATTTCGAGCGTTTCTTTGTTGGTGGTTGCAAGAATCACCCGCTTGGAAAGCTCATCAACAGAGAGTTTCGCGATCGAGTTTCCGAATATCTTAAAAATAATGTCGCCTTGAACAATCATATCTGTCGGAATCTGGATGGCGTCCTCCGGGAGTCCCTCAACGGATGGCAAACTTCCATTACCAATATTGAGCAACCACTGGTTGAATTCATTTTGGTCTTCACTTCTCATATTGGAAATCAAGGACAATTGTTTGAAGTATTTCCAAAATGGACTCGACGTTAAACACGCTTCAATAACATCAATTCGTTTTCTCTTTGGCATCACCGGGAGTGTTTGGCGGAAATCACCTCCAATAACAATAGATTTACCCCCAAATGGACTGTTATTGTTCATGAGTTCCCGCAATAATAAATCAATGGCTCGAATTCCATCCTTTGGCAACATTGTTATCTCATCCATAATGATAAGCGCGGCTTCTCTAATTTTCTTGGCTTCAGCTGTTGTTTGCTTCATTTTGGAGACCGATGTATCGTCCAACGGAACAGGCAATTTAAATCCACTATGGATTGTGCGTCCACCTTTCATTAGTGTTGCAGCAATTCCTGTTGAGGCAAAAGCGACCACCGTTTGACCACGCCCTCTTAAGAAGGTAATTAAAGTATTATAGAGGTACGTTTTCCCCGAACCACCTGGACCGTTAAGGTAATGCAGTCGGTGATTGTCCCCTAAATCAATTCCATCTATTATGCTCTGGAACGCAATAAGTTGTTGAGGATTCAATGTCGCGATCAGCAATGGAGCTTGTACTGCTTCTTCTTCCCGATTGAATTCTTCTTGTTGAGTTATTGCTTGTTCAGGTAATGCAGTCGGTTGTGGTAGTCCAAAAAAAGAGCAAGACACTCCGTGTTGCTGAAAAACATGTTCGATATCATTTAGAGCCAGGTTAAAAGATATTCCTTCATCATTGTTACTGAGGAAATCGACAGCCATGTGTCCTCTAGATTTTTCCCACAGCAGCAAAGGTCTTGCTGGCAAACAATAAATGCAGATAAATGCAAAAGTTTGCCGCATTTGTGGTGGCAGCTGGAAAATAACAACTTCGTCCAGACATCTCTCCCATTCATCATCTGAGGAAAGAAGATTTCGATGAAAAGCAGCTTCTTGGAACGTCGCATATTGGACATCGTCAACTGTTCGAAGAAATTCATAGCTTGTTGCACCCGGAACATGAAGCAACAATAATCGGAGATGGAATCGTTCCAAATCATTTATTCCCACCGTGTACATGCGAGTTACTATTTTTTCGCCTCCACGCTGCCGCGCTGTCCATGTACTTCTATTGAATACATAATGGTACGGAATTTCTGTATATAGAAACTGATTAGCTGTCACATCGTTTCGATTTAGTTGAAACCATGCCGTGAGCTTAGTGTTTCCACCAGACGCTTGATCAATAGCTTCTTGCTCATGACCGGCTTCAAAAAAATTCTCTGTTGGCGATATAAATGTACGGGTAGTCGATAAACCACATGCGATCGGTCGTGCATTTTAGATTCAAGCAAACGCCACATAGCTTCTGGCGCACTTACGTATCTGGTGTCAATAAAAGATGCAACTTCATCATGAATCAATTGTTGATCGTCTCCAGTACCAATAACGACGTTCGCGCAATCATGTCCTTTGTAAATGTATTTGTAAATGTACTTAATGGCCCTTAGTGATGTGCAAACTTCTACATTGATATGAGCGTCATACTTAAGTACCAAAAACTTGTCGTATGGAACAACAAACCGATTATCCATCATCTTTCCTCTAACTTCCGTCGTAGGTTCCACTCGTCGACGATAGCGCGGATAGCCGTTAATGTTAGTTGTTGTATCGAGTTGAAAATCTTTAGGAAATTCTTTTTTGCATTTACCATTCTCCGTGCATGGCGCAAATGGATGTGAAGCACCGCAAGGACCGTGCATCATACATCGAGTAACAATTTCGAATAATCGTGGGTTTAGTGCGATGTCTGGTATCTCGGCACTAACTACATCGTCGATACGTTCAGATGTTTTGAATTTATCATCATCATGGAGCACAATCAGGATATGAGCATGAGGAAGACCTCGTTTTTGGAATTCAATGGTATAGGCAAATGCTTTGCATCGCCCTAAAACATGAAGAATAGTTAAATCTTCCATTAAGGCCTTCAACTTTAGCTTAAAGACCCTGGCAACTAAGTCAGGACGATCTGATGCCGATTATCCCCGTCTTAAATTAGTTGTTATTTCTGGCCACTTTGGATTTGCAGTGAATGTGATGAAAAGGTTAGGTGGGCCGTATTTTCCAAAAATTGACATTGCATCTTGAAGTCTTTGCCGCATGTTTCTCGGAGAGCCTTCGAAAGAGGAAGGAAGAATAACCGACAAACCAGCTTGCACTCCAGCATCGTGTGCTGCATTTTGAATATGATCGGATAGACCTTGATACAATTCAGTACGCAATTTACTTTGTTGATATCGTGTCAACCTTTCCTCTACTTTCCTTTTGTATCGGCTTGGTAAAAGGAAGGCTGTACATCTGCTGAGCAAAAACTCAACAGTAATAATTTTTGCAGACGTACCCGTAGATGTTGATACTAGCTCTCAGTACGTCGGAGGCAAGGGTTGTGAGTGAAATAATAGTCAAAAGTCAGGGTAACAAGTATAATTACAGTTAATCCAACTATTAACAATAACAAAATTATTAGGTAAAAATTGTAACACGTAACAGGTCATCCAACGATACAGATATACTCAAAGTATCAGGCATAAAATTACAAGTTGTCTCAAATACAAACAGCTATAGAGATGGGTCAGCAAAACCGCTTCACTTGTGATCACGCAAATATGATCCACTGAGAAGAGATTTGGCTTAACACACTCACCAACAATCAAAAAAGTAAACCAGTACACTACTAACCTGATACCGGTACCCTGTTCCGAGCGAACGCAGTCCACAGTCCTGACGTTGAGTAAGGTAGCCAATTAATACTGAAACAAAGAAGCGTTTCTGCCTTGCCACCCTATGCTGCTAACAACTGATATATCATAAACCGATGACGATGGTTGAACGATAATTGGCTGCTTAATGTAATTGTCCGGCTTTACAATCCAAAACACCTCGGATGGAATATTATCGGCAGATGGATGATGGTAAGCTCGAACGTTAAAATTTGGTGGCAAAATACAGCTCCAATACAGTTAATTACTGGTTGTAAAACAGTGGTAAATAAGTTCCTTGCCGAAAGGTTGGAAAAATGGCGGTCAAAGATTTCCACCTGATACGAAACAATATAAGAGGTTACGAAGGCGTAAAGATTAATTTTACTTACGATTCTCAAAAACACGATAGATCCGATAAACGAAAGGTCGCTTGGTGATGCATAAGTCAAATAATAATCTACTATTATTAGCAATTAATTAACTAAATTCTAATCAATAGAATGCAAAAATCAACCGTGACCTCGGTGTTGAAAACGAGAATATTGACTCGATATCAAAATTCAGATAGTGTCTATCTAGAATTAATTTTGAGAATCATACAGGGTATTGAAAAATTAGTAACGAACTGCGAGAAGAAATAATTCGTTACAATCGTATGCAATTGAAATTAATTTATTTATAAAATAAAAAACATTTTTGAGGTTGTTGCCAACCTCATCATAAAATGGACCCTGCAAATTGGCGGGGAGTTCATGTTTTCATCACAATTATAAAATCATTCTTAGAGTTTTTTATCAAGTTCTGGTCGTTTTTTATGAATTTTTTAATCGGGTTTCAAACCGCGTGTCATTTGGTATATTGTTACATACATATAATCTGCCAATTTTTGATATGTTGGTTTCTGTTTTGTTTGTTTCAGGTCTCCACAATGGATTGCGTGGGCGTTTTTATTTCATCAATGTTTGGTAAGTATCGGTTTTCATGTCTTGATTTGTAATCTATTTTTCATTTTCGATAGTTATTTGACTTTTTTTGGGTACACTCAAACCTTATTTCTTATCACGGTTATTAGTTTTTAGGATTAGATCTTATTGGTCACGGTTATTTCTTTCGTTGTCAATAGTGGTTGCTATGGATTGTGCAAGGGCCATAAGACGGTCCTTATATACATTACACAGGGTTGATCCTGTGGAGTGCTTATTGTCACTGAGCTTCGCTCTGACACAGTTGGCGCATACATGCATAGCAGGTTCCTTTTGTACTACACAGTCACGTGAAGCGTGTTCTGTTGAGGTGCAAAAGGCGCATGTTTCATTTCCTTTGCAAAATTTGGCTGTGTGGCCAAAACGTTGGCATTTATAACATCGGGCAATTCCGATGTGGTTCCGCACTCGGTAGCTTTTCCAAGCCACTATGAATTTACCTTCCTTGATTGTTGCTTCATGGATCAGAGGGTGAAGCTCTAGGATCCATTTGTTGTGTGTTCTTATTCTGGTATGTACGGGATTGGCTCTTTTGAGCCACGAACTCCCGGCCATATTGACCGCCTCGGGAAAATTTCTTTCTATTTCCGCTATGATTTGATTCTTAGAGACGGATTTGTCTACCATCTGTATAGCAATTGATGGCCAGGTAGCTGAAGGCTCCCGTGCCATCAATTGGTTCTTAGCTAGTAGAGTGCTGCCTACTAGTTTCTTGACCGAAGGGTGGGAGGATTCCACCACGACACTTTTGTTTTTTGTCAGATAGAGCCTATCTGCTTTTATTCCAAGATCTTCCGCTCTGATGCTAGTCAGGGCGGCCCTTGTGTTTTCCGCTGACAGGAATGAGCTACCCTCTCCAGGGTAGACAATCACTTTATATTTCTTGCGCGTGCTCCGGGGGCTGCTGATGGCAGCCCTCTTCATTGCTGTTTGGTACCTCCTGGGTGGGCTGTACTTCGTGGGTTCTTCCTTAGGGGAAGAATCTGTTTCCTTGGGTTCCCGGACCTTGAAGAGGTTCGGGGTGTTGGACTCTGCCAATTCTTTCTTAGGTGGGTCCTGCTTTTTGGGCTCTTCCTGAGGGGAAGAAATTGTTTCTTTGGGTACCCGGACCTTGAGGAGGTTCGCGGGGGTGGCAGGGGCAGGGACCGCCTCTGCTGTGTTTACTTTGGACGGGGGAGGGGTGGCTGAAGGCTCACCCGTCCCTCGTATGTTGTCATTGCCCTTCAGTATAAATTCTACAAGTTTCAAGGTGCTTTCTTTCATGTCTTCAACATTTTTTTGTGCGTTTTCCTTATCTTCGAGTTTTTCTTTGCTTTGGTTGATGAATTTCATTACTTTATGTGATGCGTTCGATACATTGGAAAGTATTTCTTTCGCCCATTTTGTTGCTTCCGTATGGTTTTTACTTGGTGTTTCTTCTATTCCAAGTTCTTCTTTTTCTTGTATTGCCTGTCTGATTTCGGACAATGCTTCGAGCAGTTTTTCCATTTTTTGTTCGCTTTGTGTTTTCTCAGTTTCATAATTTTTTTCCTTAGTTTCGTTACTGTTTTCACTTAGCGTTTTCGTTACTTGTCTTTCATGTTTTTCTTTTTCTTGTTTCGCCAATCTGGCACGTTTCCTTTGGTTTTTGTTTGGTTTCTTTTTTGCTTCCTTTCGAATTTCTTCTTGTTTTTCGTTGTCCGAGCTATTACTTTCTTCATCTTCAAATGTGGGCCATTCTTCGGGCCACTCGTGGGGACTTTCTTCTTCGTCTGTCTCAGGATTGTTTCTACGTTTTTTTTCATTTTCTTCGATTTTTGCTGATGAGGCCATATTAGACGATTTCGACTTTTTACAATCGTATGCAGTTCAAATTATTGGCTTCCACTTGCAAATATGAGTCGACAATCCACTGTTGCGTAAGTTTTCCCGCACTCATGATCGGATTGAAATCGTTTCTAATTGCTGTTTGCGCAACTTTAAATTGTAACATGCTGATTTTATTACGGGATTGCCGATATCCTTCGCAACTCCAATTGGGTTGCCACCCCGGTTCGCCAAACGGATAAAGAATGCCATAAGTCATAGGGTCAAGATTTGGACTGAGAATATTGATACGAATGAATTGTTGTGCATTGTCGACGGGATTTCGAGGATAGATACGGATATCACGTTGAAATGGAGGTTCGCCGTCATCATTTACGAACACCATTGCAATTTCATTGCACGTTGGAGCATTGTAACGTCTTTGATCAGACTGCCGATCGCGCCGCATCACCATATTGACGACCGGAACTGGTTGTCCTTCTTCTTCGGCTCGTACACGCTCTTGTTGCTCAATTTCTTTCATCAGGCAATATGAAGCTGCGATACGATTGTTGACGCGGAAGAAACGATCGATTTTCTCAATCACTTCAGGTAGACAACCTCTATTCTCAGGCAGATTTACTCGTTCATTGACCGCTTCTGTCGTGTCCATTACATACAGTTGTGCAAACTTTCTTGTTTGTCCTTCAGGTGGATACAGGTTTGTGGTTCTGTGGTACGTCTGTCCATGAATTTTGTAAACGTATGGTCCGTTACCCGGCATTGAAACAATCTCTGCTCCCATTGAAGCGAAAGAAACCGAGGAATTGTAAGAGCGGATGTGCTGACGAAAGTTCTTGTAGTAAGGATTATCTGAATCTGAAAGCATAGAACGAAGAAATTCGGGATATAACAATAGATTCCCATGTTGATCGAGCGGTTGCGGAATCTTCACTTTTCCTTTATGACAGCAGTTGTTAAATTGTTTATCAACTGGACGCTCCTTGGCGAAATTCTTGGAGCCGCAGAACTGACAGATGGAATTCATTTCTCCACAATCGTGTCGAGTAACGTGAGATTCATCAAATCTCAATGCTCTTATTTGGAGTTGAATTGCTTGACTTTGGTATCGATTTTCTTTCTGTCGATGTATCGCATGGGACCGAGCGTCAGCAGCTTGCCGCGCTTGAGTTTCTTCTAAAGTTTCACGTTGGGGACGTATCGCATGGGACCGAGCGTCAGCAGCTTGCCGCGCTTGAGTTTCTTCTAAAGTTTCACGTTGTTGACGTATCGCATGGGACCGAGCGTCAGCAGCTTGCCGCGCTTGAGTTTGTTCCAAAGTTTCACGTTGTCGACGTATCGCATGAGACCGAGCGTCAGCTTGTCGCTGTGATCGAAGCTGTTCTTCTGTGTTATTAGCTCTTGTACGTGCTTTTCTCTCACGATTCAATCGCCGTCGCTTTGCAGCAGGATTTTCAAAATTTTCATTATCCATTATGGAAGTTCACATAATCCTTTTTGGAAATAGCTGTCCTATATAGACAAAATGATACGATGATACGTTGATCCGATGATACGTTGATACGATGATACGTTGATACGATGATACGTTGATACGATGATACGTTGATACGATGATACGTTGATACGATGATACGTTGATCCGATGATACGTTGATCCGATGATACGTTATGCGTTCGGTTCGGTTCGGTTTGCTTTGGGTATTTCCGTGGGACAGACAATTGAAGTTTATTTATTATATAGAATAAAAAAACGGATTAGCATTGCCAATCTAAAACTTAATCCTGCATATTGGCAGGACATTCATGTTGTCATAATAAAAATAAAAATAATTTATCAAAATTAATATTGCTGGTTCAAGTAGGTTTCTGTATGAATTTTCTCCGGGTTTCAAACCGTGTATCGTATTTACTATTGTAACTAACAATTAATCTGCCTGGTTTTTGTGTAGTTTGTGGTTCTAATAATGTTTCTTTTTTAGGTTTCCATATCGGGATTGCGTGGGCATTTTTCCATCGTGACTTGTTTGTTAAGTATAGGTTTTTCATGTATTGGTTTGGTGTCTTTTTTCTCTTTTCATTTAGTCACTTTTATCGATTTTTAGGTTACACCCAAACCTTTTTCCTTGTCGGGTTGTTAATTTATATGATTAGATCTTCGTTTTCAGTTATGTTGATGGTCTTGTTCTCGAGGAACTTACACATCAGGTCGGGTGGTGTTTCTTCGTACAGCTCGTCCAGTTGTGCAGGGAGATGGATGCCATGATAGGCCGCCAGCTCCAACTGTTCTTGCATGTACAAATCGCACTCCCGTATCCGATGTGTAGGTTCATCGAGAATATCGCACGCCGGACATAGTCCGTCCACCGATTTCCCCAATCTCTTGAGGTGTCGGCCGAACTCGCCATGTCCGGTTAGCATCTGCGTCATCTGGAAGGAATTGTTCATTATTTTATTACTTACCTTGGGGATGAATTGGTAGGTAATTCTACCTACCAGTCCATCGTCCCATCTTTGTTGCCATTTTTTTTGGATTATGTCCTCCATTTTTCGTTTCATCTCTACTCTGTATTTGTAATCTTTCGGGTCTATTCCTACCCCCATAAAGGTGGTTACTTTCTTGTTTCTGGCTTCACGCCATGACAGTAATCGTAAGAGTTCTACACTGAAAAAAATGCTGTGTATGATATTAATGAAACTGCATTCATTGATGAAAGTTATTAAATTTATAGAGTTTGTTATAATCACAATGAAACGCACTATTTAAATCTATGATCCCCTTTTCAATTCAATGAAATGCATTTCATTAAAAATACTTCATAGTATTTAAAAATAGTTTCATAGAGATTATGAACAGCATTCCAGTAAAAAAATTTTTGTATTTATGAATTTTTTTTATCAATATAAAAACTAGTTTCATAGACTTTATCAACAAATGTTCACCCATATAATAAATTAATTTTTTTTAACTGTATGATCTAAAATTATACATGTGATGGAATAATTAGATAGATTCAATTAACTTTTTTTTTTACTTTCAATGATTTCCATTTTTTTACTATATGAATCAATTAATTTAAATTATTAAGTATTTTATTAAATGTAATTAATTGATTTTCTATATTTAAGGAATTAAATTCGTAAACTTTGTAAGGTAATGTATTAAATTAATATTAATTACTTAATTAAATTAATTAATTTTTATAATAATAATAATTAATTCAACGAAGTGCATTTCATTAAAAATATTTCATAGTGTTTAAAAATAGTTTCATCGAGAATATGAACAGCATTCCAGTAAAAATATTTTTGTATTTATGAATTTTTTTATAAATATAAAAACTATAGTTTCATAGACTTTATCGACAAATGTTCATCCATAAAATAAATTAATTATTTTTAACTGTATGATCTAATATTATCCATGTGATGGAATAATTATATAAATATAATTTATTTTACTTTCAATGATTTCCATTTTTGAAAATGAATCAATTACTTTAAATTATTAACTATTTTATTAAATGTAATTAATTCTTCTTCTACTGTTATTAAGAAGTGTCTCTCTTAATATAGGTCCAGGACATGTTCTTTATTAATTTTTGTAATAAATTAGTACTATGAACATTTTTTGTTTTTACATCTCAGGTAGCTTGCTAGGCTTGGCTTTCGATGTGCCTGCACCCTGTTTTTGAACACGGAGGGACCGACGCACAGTGGGGCAAGAGAGCTAAAACGTGCTATTAAATCAAATACCGTTTGAATGGATTTCTAAGTTGGATATATACTTTCAGGGTTGTTAGTAGTATTTAAAAAAATCGATAGATACAATTTTATCATATTCCTTAAACCGAAAAACAGCTTATTGGGTTTAGCAACAAAATTTTTTTAGATCGCCCTGTATGAATATTTATCTATACGGCACGCCTTTAACCAACGAGATTTATATTGCCATTTAAATTGTGCCAATTTTTGCTTCAAGTCTTGAAATTGCTTTCCATCACATTTTGTTCGATTCTTCATCTCTTCGTCCAAGAACTTAAATTGTTCGTCTATTCTAGGGCCATTACAACCTCTCATGATATCAACCAGTTCTCTGTTATTGATCAACATTTCTCCTATATAATATAATAAATAACTAATTAATAATAAACCTTTGCAAAAATATACCCGTTTCTTATAATTCTTATATAGTGATATTCAAAGGGATTATCTTCTTATATGGATTATCCTTTAAATTTTTTTGGACCACCCTGTATGAATTGCTTCCGAAAATGAACAAAATTGTATCTAGCGAAGAGATTAGTAAAATTTAGTACAATGTTTAAACGCGACTGTTTTCTTATACTCAATACCCATTAGGGAAAAAAAATCAAAGCTCAATATGCTTTAAAACATAACCAAAAAGCCCAAAAACTAATTAAACTTCAGATTTCAACAATACCGTTCCGTAGCGTACTTTTATAAATTACATGCTCTTTAATACAAGTTTAGAATTACTAAAATGTCACAATATACTTCAATTTCAAAGTTTCAAACTAAGTATTTCAATTCTTAAAAATGCTTCCGGTAGAGAAAAATCGCGCTAATCCGGGTCACGGAGGGCCCACCGAAAATTTAGTAGTGTTCTAGTGTGCGTTCCTTCACGTGTGCGATAAATTCGAAAAGAATTTATATAGAGCGAAATATAATGATAATAATTTAAAGCTCTATGCCATTTTAAATATTGTTGAAATTCAGAGAAGAGATTCTGTATATTTATTTTGCCAAAGGCTTGATAAAACTGAATATGAATCACACTTTCGAGCTCATCATGTATTAGATCCTTCAGAATTAAAAGAATTTTACATAATTAACATAATGGATGTAATAGGACCGCCGTTAAGTATTATTAATACTGCAAATGGCAAAAAAATGATTCGGGTTAAAGAATATTATTCATCAAACCATAGTTTATAGATCGGTATACCATAAAAAGCTGAATATTATATTAAAACGACTTTTCTTATACAATAAATAATTATTAATAAATTAATAAATCCTTTTTTTTTAAATAAAGTAATTTTTGCCGTATGTTTAACAAACACCCTGTATAATCAATTTAAAAATATAATGAAACAAAAATGCAAAATACCAACCAAAAATTAGAGTATATAAAGAGTTGAGTATACTTTAGATCAAAAAAGTTTAAAAATCGTAAATTCCGGCAAGAAATTCAACAAAACGCAATAATTAAAAAATCCATCGAAATGAATGCAAAACTATTTTTATCCGACGTACTCAACGTCTTGTCGATTGGTAAGTGAAAAATTTGGTATTATTAAGAACGATTTTATTTAATTCTATATTATTTTTAGATTGATAGTGATTTTGGAGTACTAATGGAAGGTAATGTAACATGTGAAGCATTATTATCTTCATGGGCAAAGTTTCGCAATACTATATTGCAATACTTAAAACGAAAAGGGAGTATAAAAAATAAGGATATTAACTCCACCTTGTCAGAATTATCTGATGATACTAACGAGGGTAAGTAATTATTAACAATGTATTATTTCTATCAAATAATAATGTCGAATAACTTGTTTTTCAGATATAACAGATGTTGTAACGTTTTGGGCACTACACGGGGCGCTCGTTCCGTATCAACGGGAAGTAAAGAAGGATGCTAAAAGCAACAAAAAACTTGTAACCCGTTTCAGCGTAATTGATTCCCAGAATTCATTTCTTGTGATTTGCCCTACTCATGAAGCGCTGGAAGAAAAAATCATGGAGTATTGTGGCGCTTCTAAACGAAAGGCACACCCTATAATCTTCGTTATTGGGTCCTCGATTTTTAATTGCCAGGATTATTATGTGTACTTTGCGGGTGTTCGGTACAATTTTAAGAATATCGTACGAGCCATCGATATTTCTTTTAAATTGATGCATTTATTCCGCTTAGAATACCCAAAAGAGTCCACGACGTTTTGGAACTTCGTGCAAACGTTTTTCTACAAAATTAATGAAGACTCCGCCATTGGAAAAACGTCGATAGTTAAAAAATGTATTTTGAATTTATATAAAGATATTTTGTAATTTTATAAATGTTTAAAAACTATTAACATTAAATTTTTTAATTAAATAAAAGCATGTTTATATGAATATTTATTATATTATTTGGAACTATTGTTATTGGTTTAGTGACTACAAGAAAGAAACAGTTTTATAAATTCAATGAACAAGTTTTATAGAATAAACAAAAAAGTTTATAAATTGAACGTATAAATTTAATAAACTAAACCAAATATTGTCTTAGATTTGATAAATTAATGTTTTACAAATTAAACATCAATTTCATAGTCCCGATAATTTAATTTCATAGATAGAAAGAGGAAGTTTTATAAATTCTATAAATAAATTTAATAAACTCAACCAAATATTGTTTTAGATTTGATAAAGTAATGTTTTACAAATTAAACATCAATTTCATAAATAGAAAAAGGAAGTTTTATAAATTCTATAAATAAATTTAATAAACTCAACCAAGTATTGTTTTAGATTTGATAAAGTAATGTTTTACAAATTAAACATCAATTTCATAAATAGAAAAAGGAAGTTTTATAAATTCTATGAATAAATTTAATAAACTCAACCAAGTATTGTTTTAGATTTGATAAAGTAATGTTTTACAAATTAAACATCAATTTCATAAATAGAAAAAGGAAGTTTTATAAATTCTATGAATAAATTTAATAAACTCAACCAAGTATTGTTTTAGATTCGATAAAGTAATGTTTTAGAAATTAAACATCAATTTCATAAATAGAAAAAGGAAGTTTTATAAATTCTATAAATAAATTTAATAAACTCAACCAAGTATTGTTTTAGATTTGATAAAGCAATGTTTTACAAATTAAACATCAATTTCATAAATAGAAAAAGGAAGTTTTATAAATTCTATAAATAAATTTAATAAACTCAACCAAGTACTGTTTTAGATTTGATAAAGTAATGTTTTACAAATTAAACATCAATTTCATAGTCCCGATAATCTAATTTCATAAATAGAAAGAAGAAGTTTTATAAATTCAAATAACTACTTTCATAAAATAAAATGAATATTTTCATAGGTTTCATAAACTAATTTCTTATTTTGAAAGCATTAATTTCTAGACCCAATGATATAATTTAATAAATACAATGAAGTAGTTTCTACATTAAAAAAACATAATTGATAGATTAAAAAAAATAATAATATAGACCGAATAACTAATTTTTATAGATTTGATGCAATCCGTTTCATATATTGTAAATATTAATTATTAAATTCTATTAACTATCCCTTCATTATATTTATTAATTTTAATTTGTAAATTTAAAAAATAAATCATAAATTCAATTAACATACTTGTTATTATATTAATTAAATTAAATTTTTAAACATAATGAATTTTTTCTTTGGCTGAGAATCTATGAAAACTTTCATAAATCTTATAAAAATTTTCATTGTATTTAGGGCTGTTTTTGGTTCAGTGTAAGTCGATTGGGTGGATACCTGCCAAAACACCCGCGGCTATGGTCGACACAGTCCTATAACATTTTGCTATCACGCGACAGCAAAATCCATAGCACGATATCAGCCGGGCCAACGTGTGCTTATCCCCTATTCTATGTATCCAGATCTCGCTTCCGTAAGCCAAGATGGGGACTACCGCCCCCTGGTAGATCCTTCGCATAGAGTTCGAGGTGTCCAGGTTCCAACCGCTTTTTGCCATTCGATGCAGCGCATGGACTAGTTTACTGGCTTTGCCGCAAACGTAGTTTACATGCGGTTGCATCGATAGGTTTTCGTCAATAAGGACCCCAAGGTACTTATATTCCCTTACCACCTTTATTTTCTTTCCGTTAAGTCTGACATCTAAATCATAATTATGAACACGCTTCGGATACAAGCACATGATCTTCGTCTTCGTTTCCGAGAGAGCGAGTTTCATGTCCTTGCACCATCCGCTTAATTCGTTGACGCACGTTTGAAGTTTTTCTTGCAGTTGGATTCGGGAATCCGCCGTGACGACGGTCGCGATGTCATCCGCGTACGCGAAGGTATGAGTACCCTCCTGTTTGTCTTTCTTTAGATAATGATCCAGAAGTGAGTTCCACAGGATCGGGCCGAGGACCGAGCCCTGTGGACATCCCTTCGTGGATCTTTTCCCTACCTTTGAGACCCCGGAGGTGAGAGTCACCTCCCGGGCTGAAAGGTAGCTTTTGATCATGACCTTTAACCTGTGAGGGAGCCCTTTTTCGCTCAGCGAGCGGAACAGGGCTGGCCACCACATGTTATCAAAAGCTCCGGAGATGTCGTAGAAGATTACCGCGAGAAAACCCTTGGCTTTCTTCCGCTTCATCTCCGTAGTATCTATTTTTTCGTAGAATGCCTTAAGGGCGGTTGTGGTACTCATACCTTCCACGAAGCCATGTTGGCACCGATCGTGGTAAGGGGTATTACTTTCTAGAATTCTTCTTTTCATTATTTTTTCCAATATTTTGCCGAACACCGGCAAGAGGGTGATCGGCCTGTAGTTCTTGATGTTGCTTGTTTCCCCATCTGGGTTCTTGAGTAGGATCTTGAGGACCCCCCTCTGCCACAGCTTGGGGAAATAAGCAACTTTAATGCACGCGTTGTAAATACCCATTAACACGTTTTTGATGACAACATAGAGTTTTTTAAGAAAAGATCCCTGAATGTTGTCAAAACCCGGTGCCTTTCTGGCTTGCGTCGTCCTGATTAGGTCATCCAGCTCGTCGCTTTCGACCTCCCTAATCTGCGCCATGTCCGGCACGCCCCTCAGATTTTCGAAATCCGACCGCATGGTTTGGTGATCCACCGTTGCATCGGAGTTTCGATCGTCGTCGGGGAGTAGACCGTTCATGAGGTAGGTTAGGGTCTTTTCCGGCGTTTCCGTTATCCTCCCGTCCCCGCCACTGAAGGTGGTGAGGATGTTTTTCCCCTTATATTTTCTTGCAGCTAATTTGTAAGTAACCCCCCAGGGATTAGGTACAAGGTCGTCCTCGACGAACTTTTGCCAACTGGCCTGTTTGGCCTTTTTCAATGTTTCCAGGAATTTGTCCTTAGATTCCATCATTGCAATGTACAGCCCGTTCTGTTCGTTCTCAATGCGGTTCCTATACAAAGCCGTCTTCCGCGAGAGATACTTCTTTCGCGCTCTTTCAAGATTGTCGGTCCACCAGTCAGGACGGCCAACGTAGATCTTCTTCATTTGGGCTTACCTATTTATTAGATCCTGGATCCTTCCGTGCAAATCGGAGACCATGTCCTCGATTTCGTTTTCGGTGGTTAGATTGTCCGACCTGGGGCCGTTTTCCTCTACCCACCGAGTTAACTCTGTCTCGATGGTTTCCGCTTGGATGGTATCCGGGTTTCTATTCCTACTAATCCTGATGGGATTATTAGGTGCACCTATTTCAAATGTGATGGCTTTATGATCAGTGATAATGACATGTTCCGCAATGTCCCATGAGTGGGTTGCATTGACGGTGTCGCAAATGCCCAACGTTAGATCTATGTTGCTCTTCCTGCCGAGGGAGTCCTCGAACGAAGGCGGTTTGTTAGGTCGATTGAACACGAAGAGCTCGTGCTGCACAATGAATTCCTCCAGTGCCTGTGCCCTGGAGTTGGAATCTACGGTGTCATACCACACCCTTGATCGACAATTAAAGTCTCCGCAAATATAGGTCTTCCCCTTTCCGCAAACACCCAGTGCTTTCCGGAGGTCTTCGAGTGGAATTTGTATATCCTCTGAGGGAGGAAAATACGTGCCTATAAAATAGTAGGTCACTTTGTTACTGAAGGTAATTGACACGACCGTTACGAACTTGCTGGAAACTTGCGGGAGGAAGGAGAACGTGAATTCATTTCCTACCGCATCGTTAACCATGATGCAAGTTCGGAAGTGGTCGCCGAAGATTGCTGCCGTCCGAGTGTTCGGGGAGAAGGGAAGACGAAACCCTCCTGCTGCCGCGGGGTAGCAGTAGGGTTCCGAAAGAATGGCCAAGAGAATTTCTTCCTGGGCAACAAAGCGTTGCGCGTCGGCCGTGGCGGCCTCCGAGTTCCTCAGGTTTACCTGCAAGACTTTGAAGGGCTTACTCATTGACGATATCTGTAAGCGTTAGAACTGAATGGGCATAATCCATAAGTCTTGCCTTGTAGACCCTACACACGTTGGATCCTGTAGTGTGCCTGGCATCGCTATGTTTAGCTCTGACGCAGTTAATACACACATGTTTTGCCCGATCATTCTGTACCCCACAGGCACGTGAGGCGTGTTCCGTGGAGGAGCAGAATGCACATGCATCACTCCCTTTACAATACTTTGCTGTGTGTCCAAAGCGCTGGCACTTATAGCAGCGCGTGATCGTAATGTGGTCATGGATGCGGTAGCTTTTCCAGGAAGCACGAAACTTCCCGTCCTTGATAGCCGCCTCCCTGACCACGGGGTGAACCTCCAGGATCCACTTGTTGTGGGTTTTCCCCTTGGAATGCACCGGGTTGATGCTCCTGAGCCAGGAGCTCCCGGCCGCTGTTGTTGCTTCGGGGTAGTTCGCGGTAAACTCCTCGACCACCCTTTCTTTGGTCAATGATTTATCAACCATCTGTATAGAAATTGAAGGCCAGGTAGCTGAAGGCTCCCGGGCCACCAATTTCTTCTCTTTTAGCAACGAATTGCCGATCAAGTTTTTGAGCGACGGCTGAGAGGACTCAATCATCACTCCGTTGTTTTTTATGGAGTATACTCTGTCTGGCTTGATTTTTAGGTCTGCTAGTTTGATGCTGGTCAGTTGTGTTTTGGTTTCGTCCGCCGATTTATTAGTGTTCCCTTCGTCAGGGTACACTATGACCTTGAATTTCCTAGTGGGCATGCTACGGGGGCCGCCAGCGGCGACTTTCTTAGCCGCCTCCAGGTAATCCCTGGGGGGGTTTTGTTTGTCTGTTTCCGGTGTAGATTTACTTTGAATGACCTGAAGGGTCGGTGCTGTCGGAGGGGTGGTCTTGCTGATGGCTTTGACCACCTCTTCTATGATTGCTTTTGTTTGAGGAGGGGAGGCTGAAGGCCCTCCCGTCCCCATGTTGTTTCTTTTGATGCCGTCCTGGATTAGTTCCTGCGCTATTTCTTCCAAGTGTTTTATTCTTTCGAGGGCCTCATCTCGAACGCTGAGGGCCTCCTTGCTTCTCATTAAAAACCTTCGTATTTCATGGGCGTCGTTTATCACACACTTCGATCTTTCTTTCAATTGTTGGTCGGTCAGCGTATCTGGTTCAGTTTCCAAAGTCTGGCTACTGGCCAAGTCCGGAGTAGACTTAACGGTCTGCTCCGGGCTTGTGTTCACCCTCGCAATGTCTTCTGTATCTTTGGTTTCGTTTTTCTTTTCTTTGGCTTCTTCTTCTTTTCGGTATTCTTCCTCTATTTTTTTCTTTCGATCTTGTTTTCTTTGGTTTTTGGTTCTCTTCTTTTTCTTTGTATCATCACTATCGGTTTCTATTTCTTTTACTTGGGTCATGTCAAGTTCTTTCGCTTTTTCCTTAAGAATCGTATCAAGGTCGTACCCGTCACTTTCCTCGCTCGACGAGGAGTCGGCGGTGTCCATTTGAATCGTAAGTTCTTTCCTTTTCTTGCGATTTCTTTTTGATTTTATAAGGAACGTTTGTTCCTCATCACTTTCTTCGGTATTTTCGGGAGTTTCCCGACCTCTTTTATTTTTCGCGTTTTTTCGCGACTCGTCTATGCTCTGGCTTCTAGTTATTCTGGTCATTTCCGGTGGTTTTTTCTTTGGGTTTTGTTCTTCATCTTTATCTCTACCTTTCACGATGGTTTTGGATTCGAGGATTTTTATTTTTGGATCTTTTTCAACCATATCGTCGTTTTTCCTCTCTCTTTCGCTACCGTGGGACAGACAGAAAGAAAGACTTGGCCTTTTATAATAAGAGATTACAGTCAAGCATGTAATTTTATTTACTATGGTAGATGGAAAAATATGTCAAACTGTTACAGAAACTCCTTCCTCTATGGTGTGCTATATTTGCCAAGCAAAACCAAGCGAAATGAATAATTTCGAAAAATTAAAAGAAAAAGTTTGTAATGAAGACAATTTATTATAGATTTGGAATTTCACCTTTACATGCTTGGATACGATGTTTTGAGTGTAGTTTACACATTTCGTATAACCTTGAATTTAAGAAATGGTCGGCAATAACCGAAGAACAAAAACAAATGATAAAAGCTAAAAAGAAAGAGATTCAAAATCTTTTTAAAACTAGGCTTGGTTTACTAGTTGATATAGTAAAACAGGGACATGGAACAACGAATGACGGAAACACTGCGAGAAGATTTTTTGAAAACGCAGAAGTATCAGCGGAATTTACTGGCGTAGATCGTGGTCTTATCAAAAAATTCCGTACAATTCTACATGCGATGGCATCTGGTGCAAAAATTAATACCACAAAATTTAAAGCTTACGCAGAAGAAACAGCGAATTTATATGTTTCGTTGTATAAGTGGTATTACATGCCAGTTACAGTTCATAAAATTTTATTTCATGGTGCGGATATAATTGAATACGCTCCTCTTCCTATTGGACAGTTATCGGAAGAAGCTTCGGAAGCACGAAATAAAGATTTTAGAAGGTATAGAGAAATGAGTTCACGAAAATGTTCCAGAATAGCAGCCAACGAAGATATTTTGAATAATTTGTTAATTTCTTCTGATACTTTTATTTCGAGTATTCGACCTTATAAAAAAAGAGGAAAAAAAAATATGACGTTGAAACGTTGGATTTATTAGAGCTACCTCTAGAAAATGTTTTATGAGACGCAAATGAAAGCGACACAGATGGAGAAATATAAGAAAATTTTTAAATGTTAATATCTCGTAAACGGGCAAACATTACCGCGAGAAATTTTAATATGAAGTAGATAATAAATATGTAGTTAAGAAGTGCGCATACAAAATTTCACGTATGTGTCTTTTGTAAAACTCGAGAAAAATTCATTTGAGCATAAATTTAAAAATCATTGTTTTACGTATTACATCCATAATGCGCCTCCTAAAATTAGTACTGTGCGTTTCGTTTAACAATTTTTAATATAAATATGTCCTTTGCAGGCAAGAAAACCTACTAGAACATGACTTTTTAAGCTTTTTTTAGACCTCATCTTTCAAATTTTTTCAAAAATTTACCAACCTCAAATAAACAGTATAAATATAAGGAATATTGAAAAAATAAACAGGCAATTTCCACTTTTTTGGCAAATCGTTCCACTGTGCGGCAGCGGCTTAGCCGTCCCGTCGGGTGACGTTGAGGAGGAGATCTAGCAAGAGACTCACACCGCCCCTCATTCCCCCGCGGGGGAGATCGAGGAAGTCTCCATATTAAGGGATAGCACTCCCCAGGTGTTTGCTGGCTGGCGATCCTGTCGCTTGCCGGATCCCAAATTCTGCTTGACCAGGATGCAGCTCTTGACTCTGGGATTATCCAACTGGCCCATAGTTTCTCCAATCGAAACGGAATTGCACATCCAAAAAGGGCAAGAGAGTGCCCTCATAAAAAAAAGAAAGATGGAGATAGAACGTTTGGCATGGTCTATTTATCGGAGGTTTTTCAAGGCCTCCGAAATCTAGAAACGCTCTGCGATGATTACATTGAAAAACGTTGTGATTCAAATTAAATCCGAAAGTTCTGACGAAATTCTGAAAAACTCGTTGGATGAAGTGACTCAGCTTTTGGTGGACGACGATGAGGTTAGCGTTTACGAATTGCATAATTCGGGTTTGGTTCAAGCATTGTTGTTGCTGTTGGGGCAACAGAAGGGTGTTCAATTTTTTCGGCAATGTTTCGAAGAGAAATCGACCAATGGGAATAATATGTTTGCACTTTTGGTTCAGAAATTAATTGCTGTGTTGGAAAATACTGAGAAGTTGCGTGTTAATTTGTATCATTCACGAAATACAGTTGGTTACGGTGTTTTAAAGGCACTTTTAAATCCCTTTGAGTTAGTTTTGGAAAGAGAACCTGGCGAAGATTATCTAATTGATCGCACAAATGAACGATGTCAAGCCGAACCCTTAAGTACCGTGAAAGAAGTGGAAGAATATTTATCTAAAATGGTAATTAAGAGAAACTCTTCTGGTGCGCTCAAGAAAGCAGAATCAGCGGTCGCATCGGGATCTGACGTAACAGAATCGGCAGTGTCATCAGAAGTAATTAATTTGGATACATCTACGTTGGAAGCGAGAATCGTTTTAGATACAGCCGCATCGGGAACAGGCACAGTTGCACCAATTGCAGGAGAAATGGCAGATTTGAACCCACCTGCATCCCAAGCGAGCGATATACCAGAATCGGTAGTTACATTGGGAGAAGTAATGGATGTTGATACGCCTGCAACGGAATCACGAGAACCAAGAGATTTAGATACAATTGGAACGACATCCGGAACAGAACCAGAATTAGCTGTTGCATCAGGATCAGAAGCATTGGATCCAAACATATCCAAGTGGGAATCGAGCGCAATACCAGAATCGACAGTTTCCGCTCCTATTACATCAGGAGAAGTAATGGATTTAGATACACCTGCGTCGGAATCACGAGAACCACGAGATTTAGATACACTTGGAACGACATCCGGAACAGAACCAGAATTAGCTGTTGCATCAGGATCTGCAGCATTGGATCCAAACATACCCAAGTCGGAAACGAGCCCAGTACCGGAATCGACAGTTTCCTCTCCCATTACATCAGGAGAAGTAATGGATTTAGATACATTTGCGTCGGAATCACAAGAAACCAGCGTTTCGGATACGCTTGGAATCACTTACGACGTAGTACCAAAATTAACAGTTGCATCAGGATCCGAAATAGTGGATTCAAACATCCCCAAATCGGAATCGAGCACAGCACCCGAATTTAGTGAAACAGGGGATTCAGATACAGTTTCAACCACACCCGGTGCAGAGCCAGAATTAGAAGTTGCATCAGGATCTGCAAATGGGAGATGTATAATGATTTGTTAAGAAGTAAAGAAGTTGTTTCACTTAGTCACGGCGTTAGGAGTCATTTCGTTGAGTATAGTCTTTAATACACTATGCTATATCTGTTGTGATGGTTTTATGTAACTTTGTTTTGGTTTTTCTTTTAAATACAATCAATAATAAAAAATATATAATAAATACTCTTTTTAATTACGGATAATATGAAATTTACGCGTACTCCGAGCAAACTACGCTTCGGACTTCGTACCAATTTCAGATGGAATGTACTACCAGGGGTGGGCACAATGAAATACATGTATTTTGATATACGTATTTGAAATACATTTTGTATTTTGTATTTCAAATACATTTTTATTTGTATTTTGTATTTTGATAATATATTTCAAATACATAAATACAAAATACATTTTTAAAATACAAAATACAGGGTTTCTTTTAAAATTTAAAAACAAACTTCTTATTGGTAGACCCACCTGTAGTTACAAAATGTAACTACAATCCTATAATCAAAGGACTATAGGAATATCTTTTTTAATTTGTGTTTTGTATACTATATAAGTATAGACTTTTGTTAAATAAAGACATAATTCTCCTCACTTAATAACCGCTCCTAAACATTCGTAATGGCTTCATCAAGTAACATTTTTGAAAAGGTTGAATCTTCCGAAAGTTCTGTTTTGCCAGCAATTTTAAACGGAACATATTTTAAAGTGTCTGAAGAAGATCGGGGTAATGTAAAGGCCGTTTGCCAAATTTGTTTAAAAAATAAAAATAAAAACGTGACAATTAGTGGAACGATGAAAGCAACTACAAATTTTAAAACTCACTTAAAGAGATTGCATCCAAATGTTTTGGAAGAATATGAAAAATTCAAAATTGACAACAAAGTTTCTGGCAACAGAAATAAAAGAAGACATGACGAGGATCCCAATGATGGTAAAATATTAAAAAAATCAAAGATCGAAGACTATGGTCAATGTACAAAACAAGATGCTTTTGATCAAAACGTTATGGATTACATTATCAACAGCATGAAACCGTTGTCAACCGTTGAAGATAAAAATTTTATAAAACTAATTAAAGATATTCGACCAGATATAAATATAATGTTGCGACGTACGATGGTAACAAAAATTGATGTTCAATACCTGAAAATTCATGAAAAACTGAGAAAAATCCTGAAGGATATCCAATACATTTCGACAACCGCTGATATTTGGTCGACAAAACATAGAAGTTTCATGGGCGTAACTGCTCACTGGATTGATTTTGAAACTCTTGAGCGGAAAAGCTGCGTGTTGGCCTGCCGAAGATTTAAAGGAATTCATTCCTACGAAAAAATTGCTGAGATGCTTTTTGAAATTAGTTCGGAATATAATTTAAAACAGGAACAATTAATATCGACAGTAACAGATAATGTATCCAATTTCGTAAAAGCGTTCAAGGAATTTGGAGTTTGTTCATTGTATGAAGATTTAGATGAGAATGCCGATGATTGTGATGATTTTCATTTTAAAGATATAGAAATTCAAGATTCTCCAATAACTTTACCAAATCATTTGAGATGTGCAAGTCATACCTTAAGTTTATTGGGGACAACCGATTTACATAAAGCTTTAGTGAAATCTAAAGCTGCCAGAACTCATCATCCTATTCTTGCTAAATGTACGACTTTATGGAATTCATCGCGACGACCAAAAAGTGCTGAAATAATATCCGACGTTCTTGGATGGCGTTGTGGGATGAACCGAACGCGAAGTTAAAGCGCCCAAGTGGACGCTTATTAGACACCATGAAAGGCGTTGGTAACTTAAGACAGCAGGACGGTGGCCATGGAAGTCGGAATCCGCTAAGGAGTGTGTAACAACTCACCTGCCGAAGTTACTAGCCCTGAAAATGGATGGCGCTGAAGCGTCCCGCTTATACTTCGCCGTCGGCGGCAAGCAAACGTGTCGCCTTAGGGCGCACGCATCAGGCCCCGACGTCTAGGAGGGCGCGGCGGTGAGCGCAGAAGGATTGGCCGCGAGGCCGTCTGGAGCCGCCGTCGGTGCAGATCTTGGTGGTAGTAGCAAATACTCCAGCGAGGCCCTGGAGGACTGATGTGGAGAAGGGTTTCGTGTGAACAGCCGTTGCACACGAGTCAGTCGATCCTAAGCCCTAGGCGAAAGCCGGTGTCAATCATGACGCGCCTTTTTTTTCGATTTATTATTATAACATAACGAACCGAAACTGTAAAAAAACACAAGGCATATTATTATAAAAAGCATAAACCCGAACCCCGACGTGTTGTTTAGACGAAAAGACGTGTAAGAGTTCTCTCGAGAGCCTCATGCCTTCAAGTCCTCACTTCGTGCGAGTTGTCCGAGCGTTTGTTGTCTTTTTTATTTTTGTGTGTCTCTGGACGTTTTTGTGTGAATCGGTGTCCGCTTTGTTACAATGACGAAAATAGAATAGTGTGCGTACGACGGGCGAAAGGGAATACGGTTCCTATTCCGTAACCCGGCAGCGGAAACGTTTTTAAAGTCGTGCCCTCGTAAGAGTGCTCGTCGGGGTAACCCAACACGACCCGGAGACGCCGACGGGAGGTCCGGGAAGAGTTTTCTTTTCTGCATAAGCGTTTATGTTCCATGGAATCCTTTAGCAGGGAGATATTGTACGGAACGCTAAGAGCACCGCAGTTGCGGCGGTGTCCGGATCGTCCCCTCGGACCTTGAAAATCCGGGTAAGGGCCACGATAAACGTCGCGCCGGCTCGTACCCATATCCGCAGCAGGTCTCCTAGGTGAATAGCCTCTAGTCGATAGAATAATGTAGGTAAGGGAAGTCGGCAAATTGGATCCGTAACTTCGGGATAAGGATTGGCTCTGAGGATCGGGGCGCGTCGGGCTTGGTCCGGAAGCGGGTAACGGCTCACGTGCCGAGCCTGGGCGAGTCGGCGGTGCGTCGGCGTGTCGTTCGCGCGCGCGTCTTTCGCACCGTCCGTCGAGCTCGGTCTCGCGCCATGGTCTCCCGCGGAACGTCCTTGCTTAGAGACCCCGTAAGGTCGGCGTTCGCGCGCCGACCCCGGTGCGTTCTCTTCGGCCGCCATTTAACGGTCAACTCAGAACTGGCACGGACTCGGGGAATCCGGCTGTCTAATTAAAACAAAGCATTGCGATGGCCCATGCGGGTGTTGACGCAATGTGATTTCTGCCCAGTGCTCTGAATGTCAACGTGAAGAAATTCAAGCAAGCGCGGGTAAACGGCGGGAGTAACTATGACTCTCTTAACTCTCTTAAGTGTTTTCAAGCTGAGCGGTTGCATTTTAAGTCGCTCCACAACTTTCGTGCACAACTCTTAAACGCGAAGTGATAAAATTACAGTGAAGTGCGGGTTAGGTCGGGGGTGCGATTCTGCTCCCGACAACATTTTCAGTGTTCTTATCGGACCAACCCTCGATTTTATATCAAGGAAAAACCAAATATCCAACTTAGAACCAAGATAACACGCGATAGGAGCGACGCCGCGAGGCCCAAACTCAATAGAAGATGTAAAGTGTACCATACCACCGACCAACACCAACAAAGACGCCCACGGACCAACCAGAAGCCAGCAACTGGTAAGAAAGCCATTAAGGAAGATTCTAACGCGCGATAACGCGAACGACCACACAGGCGCGTAGATAAACTAAAACTACATCGATCACTTTTTTCCCGAGCTTATCGGAGCAAAAATAAGAACAATACTTAACATTCCGACTTATATTTGCTGCTTCTGTTCAAACGTGATAAGGACATCATTTACTAACTCCGATTAGGATCAAACGGGTCTCAAACGACAGCTAGGGAGAGTGTCTGCTAAATCTCTGAGGGTGTCAGGGGGGATTATCTTACGGGGGAGCCACTAAGGCAAAAATAGTGTGAGAATTTTCAAAAAAAGTTTTTATACATAGACTAACAACACACAAAATTTATTTATTCATTATCCACTATCTTCATTCATAATACGGGGTGTTACTCTCCTTCATATATAGGGTGGCCAACGTTTCACATCTACAGGGTGGCCACGGAATAATATATAGGGTGTCAAATTAATTACATATATAGGGGGAACCAACAAACATATACGGGGTGGACCACTATATATACAGAGCGTGTCTAAATAAATCTACTATCGTAAATTTCAATCTATCAACGATATCTCGGCCATCTAACGTCGGAAAATGCCGAGAAAACTTCCAGAAGACCCAGGCCGAAGAGGCGGTCCCAAAACACGCAACCCCCCACCCCCCCTTAGGTCTCGTGGGAGACATTTCCCCCCCCCCCCTTAAACATATCTCCGGATATCTCGGGAACGGGGCGACGGAGGGATACCGTTCCAACGACAATGGACTGCCCCACTGAGGGCGCCTCTTCTGAGCCGGGGCCCCCCCCGGCTTACCCCCCCATTTCGAACTTTTCTGCCCCGCAAGCCAAAACGGCCAACGTAAAAACAACTGGCGGTGCGTCATCTAAAGGCCCCGCCACAGTGAATCGAAATAGGCCAGGTTCGGCTTCGGCCACTCCCCCTCTTTCGACACAATCTTTAAAAATCTCAAATTCTAGGCGTGATGGGGGCACAGGGGAGACGCCAGGGGAAAGCCCAATGGGCGCCACACCCAACGAAACCGTGGACCTAACAACAACACCTTCCCACTCGCAGCCAGGGTCGGGGGCTGCGAGTATCACAGATGGATATTATATGCCATATAAAACAACTAAATGCCAGAGATGCCGACAGGCCTTCAACAAGCCCATCATACTGGCCACCCACTACGCCACACACCATCCCGCAAATAAAATTTCATTTACATGCTCCAAGTGTAAAAAATCTTTCGCGAAACACCATGCAGCTACCTGTCATATGACAAAATGCCCGGGGCCGGCGGCGGCCCCGACAGAAAATCAAATTAAATGCCCCCACTGCGAAAGGTACTTCGCCACCAAAAGTGGGCTAAGCACCCACATGCGCCATGCCCACCCTGCCGCCCGCGACGAACAACGAAGAGAGCTACTAGGGCCCAAACCAATTAAACATGTATCGCGGGGAACATCCATATGGAGCGAAGAAGAGACGGAGCTGCTGGTGCGAGAATACATCAAACTAGATGGGGTGTTGGGCTATTCAAATAAACTATAGTCCATCCGTTTTAAGAATGCAGAACTAGATTGTACTAAAATTGTGAACTCGGAACGTGATTGGTTAAAATTTATTCCCGTTTACAGTGTCGAGATTTCGTTTGTGATTGATGACTCGCGAATATTTTTTTCTAAAAGTTGCTGGCAAATTCAAAATATTTGTACAACATAAATTGCTATTTGATAAAAAAATACTTTCAACTCGATTTTTTTCAAGTATCAAATAAGTGACATTTATTTTATGTCGCTCATACACTTAAATTATTTGACGTTTCCCTGTGTAAATCTGACTTGCCGTTCAAGGCGACCTCTACTGCAATCCAAAACCAGATGGACTGTAGAGGCAATCTTGAACACGGGGAAAACCGCGAAGCAAATTAGAGATCGCTTAGCAAACCTGCGCAATCGCGCTTACCCCCCCCCAAGCCTTATTAGACTACCTAAACAGCAAGAGGGCAGAGAAGGAGGGGACTGTCCCCCCCGACGACGCCCTCCCTGACAATAATGAGCAAACGTCCCCGCAACCCTCCACTTCTGCGGGCGGGACGGGAGCATACGCACTAACGCCACAATCTAGACCACCCATCCTGAGGAGATCGGCCACCTGGAGCAACATTAATTTGGAAACGCCGGGTGACTCGAGCTCCTCCTCAGATGAGAGTACCCCTGACACTACTCCGGAAAAGGTCGGGGCCGAACTACTGCTGGCGAAAGAGGACAAAATCTTCCTTAACTATGCCCAATCCCCTCAAGTCGAACAGCTATACGCTGACTATCTGGCAGCCGTCGAAGAGCTGTCGAGGGACTCACCCGCCCAACCTGTCACCCATAGGATGGGAACAAGAAGCGGCGACAAAGCTCATAAATCCCAAGCGACAAACACTCCTGCTAACGAGGGCCCGGCAATCGAGCCGAGCCTGGTAATTCAATCCCAACCTAAGGCGACGAGCGCTCCCCCTACGTCGCCCCCGGCATATAGCAATGCTGGGGGAGGCTTCACGCTACGGGACGCCTCGCCCACGAAATCACCTTCAGGTCCCGATGACCCCACACCCAACAACCAAGGGGGGCACGAGGAACCGCATGAACAGATAACCGCCCCAAAATCACCGGAGGCGATATCACTAACTGACAGTGACGACCACAAATCCTATGTGGATCGCGGGTTAGATACCACCATAAATAAGACGAATGCGCCCTCTACGCCGCCCGCGACACTTAGCAATGCCGCGGGGGGCACTATGGACAACGGCGCTCCACCGACCGCATCCCCCATACTCCCTAGCGATATCCCAAGGGATATCGACTTCAACGCGACGGGACAAACCCGCAACTCCACCATAGAAACGCTGCTTATGGCGTCCGACGATGCAACAATGGGCGAAAGAACGGGGTGGGGCGACGGGGCCGCGCCGGTTCTGGCCGGGGGCCCCCAATCGGCTGGGGATTGGCGGGACAGTCTCAGGGGCGAAACAACCACGTATCCGCAACACCTGCCTTTTGCGAAGAGACTCAGGGAGGCCTACGTGGGGGGAATGCCCTCCGCGGAGGATGTAGAGGAGGCCCTGAGTACTCTAATCACAACCGCAAACTCTGAAAAGAAAACATCCAAGGCAGAGAGAGCTCCCCGGCAAGAGAATTTCTCGCGTCGGACTGCCGACAAAAAAGCTAGGTTCGCAAGAACCCAGGAGCTGTATAAGAAAAACCCCTCGGGGCTGGCCGATCTGGTCGTGAAGGGTAATGCCCACGAACTGACCGGCGCGGCCAAACCTCGTCTCCCGGAGGAAGCCATCAAAGAGTTGTACGGGCGACTCTGGGGGGGAACGGACGCAAATCATCTAGCGATACCGCCCCCCCAAAATGACGATCCTATCCCGATTATAACACCAAAAGAAGTCGCTAAAGCAATAAACCGACTAAAAAGTAGGGGCGCGGCGGGCCCAGACGGGGTTGTAAAGGTGGGCCTCAGAGCTCATGGTATGGCAAGCGCGTTGTCGCTCATTTTCAACTCCATCCTTCTCTCAGGGTATTATCCCGTGGCGTGGCTGGGGAACAGAACCACCTTAATTCCTAAGGAGGGGAAGGACCCCAGCCGAGCCGAAAACTGGCGACCGCTCACCATATCGTCCATGC